>SDVV010046056.1:0-10009 GCA_016164225.1 Gammarus roeselii
ATTGATAGGAATATGTTTATATCACATTTGGAGGGGGCAGGGGTGTAGGGATCCTCTAGGCAAAAAGTTCAGTACGCCTCTGGAATTTTCGTCAGGTGAGGCGGCTCTTAGCTGTTCTTTGTCCTATCAGAATTTTTCCCATGGCTGATTTTCCATTATTTCTAAGTTTTGAATGCCTGTATCATTATATAATTATGTCTGGCTTATTGATTCTGTATGTTTTTTTGTGTATATTATGTTTTTATTCATATCTAATTAGCGTATAATTGACTCATTCGGTAGCTGCCTGGGTTTTTGGCAGTGGGACTGAGATTTTTTTTGTACATATTATTGTTGGAATAGTATGTTAGGTATGTTTCATAACTCGATTTGCGACCTTAGCGTACGTTCGGCCCTGATTGGTACCAGCCTGATGGGTGGATTTGGGGCAATGTTGTGTGTGTTCTATCTGTTTATGTCATATGTATATAATATCTATGGGAATAGTATGGTATAATAGTTTGAGAGTTAACGGGTTGATGTTTATATTTCTGGGGATGCATCAGCTTCGTTACGAGATTCTGTACACCCCATAACGCATTATCCAGTTTTGAGCCTGATATATCGGTGACACCGTGTTTCCGCATGTTACAAATGGACCGCTATCAAGCGTATGTAGACTGTTCGAGTAATCATATCTCAATTGTTTGCATAGTGAGTATCGTTTAGATGCCCTCCTCAGCGAGAGTAGCTGGAGCTTATGTAATCGATATGGATTTATTGCTAGTTAGCATGTTGTGTCTTGTATACATAGTAATGATCGGTTAATATATGCTGAATTTGTATTATTTCCGGAGTTTTGAATAGTTATTTCACATAGTTATAGGATGTTTAAGATATTTTGGGTTTGCACCTGCCATGTAACACAATATTGCAGGCATAATTTGTCGGTTATTACATCCTTTTTCTTATTTAGGTATGACCCGAGCGTTTTAGTATATTTCATTCTGTTTAGTATGTTCTCTGTAGAGTTTCCATCTTCAATGCAAAGTATTGGATATTTTATACAATTTTAGGAATATTAGGATATATTACGTTTGTATCTGCAATGTATAACTTTATTTCATGTGTAATTTAGTTTGATTTGCACGATAGTGCGAATAAAGTAACACCAATAGTGAAGTTGTGGGGGAACTCACTCTGGAAAAATTCCGTTAGCTATAAAAAATGTAATTGTCTAGTTCCATAACGAATTGTTAATGGTTTAGAACGATTAAAGTTTGTTTGTAGTAGCGACCGATGAATGCAGTATAGTTGAAGCAGCGTGAATGCTACGTGGTATATTGTAAGTGAATCAGTAAAACAAAAGTCACTTAAGCCAAATCCAAAGGGACTAACAATCGAAGAAGAGCATGTACATTGAAGTGCCCATAGTATTGCATATCGTGAAAATACAATTGAAAGTTATTGACCGTCAAATTATTTCAATATATTTGGTTTAGAAGCGACTCGGGCCTGTATCTGAAGAAGCGATTAACAATAAATTATAAAAGCAAACCAGGGTATGCAAATACAAGATTAAAACGCCAGGGCGAACAATGTCGTGTTTTGTTGTTCACATGTTTCCGGAATGCTTCATTTTGTGCTCGAGTCAAACGATTAACATCAATAAAAATAGTTTTAACTTGCCATCACAATTGCCACTCTAAATATTGGCTCGTATGCCGCTAGTGATTATGGGTTGAAATTATAATTTACAAACAACTATGAACCTTTGTGAGTGCATGGTGATTTTCCCATGTATTGTATGATTTTGATACGCAACGGATAATATGACGGACTCCTAGTGTTGTTGAATGTTTTACTGTGTGAAGACACGATTATTTAAACTCATTCAATAAGAAGCATTTCTTAACGGTCAAAATACACTAACTAAAACAGGTTTGGTTCTCTAACAATGCACCCACTGCTCTATGATACCGTGGTGTTATTATTATTCGGTCCCTCTAAATAAATCTGCTAAAACATGGTTATGCTAAGTTTTATAGATGTATGAAGTTCTATTCATCCCGGAGAAATATTTTCCTTTCTTGTTGTTGACGTTGTGTGTACCCACCGCACAACGCTTTTTATAGTTATTAGTCAGCTGAACTAATTTTGAGTAGTCTAATCTCAAACCTTTTCGATTAAAAATGGAACACAGCCCCATGCATGAAATTATTTATATTTTAGTTTGTGCAATTCAGCTAAGAAACGATATCATAAATGATACAACTGTTTAGATGGAAAAAGAAATCAGCGATGTGAATTTCTTCAAGAATTGCTGAAGGATGGCAGCAAAGTACTAGTGTATTGCTCCTGACATTGCTAGCGAGGGCAAAGAGATAGCTGCGAATCATCAAAACTGGACTGGGAACTGAATATTCAAAGCTATGAAAAGTTTTGCATCAAACACTGAATGAGTGACATAAGATACATCGCTTCACATCTGAGTAGATGGGTCGTAGTAGCCTTTACTATGACCGGACAAACTGGAAGTAGGTGAGAGTTGGACAATTCAAATTGGTCATCAATGCTGAATCAACTTTTATTGGTCGATTACAACGACGAATAATTACTATGTTCGATTAATGCCGATTTACCTTGACATCATCCATTTTCCACATCGAGATGATCTTACTTTGATCCAGCTTAGTAAAATACTCAGCCTCTAGAGTAGTGCTGTCAATTTGCGAGGCCAGCGGCCTATCCTAAGCAGGGGAGAATACAATGCAGGTTTTCGTTCACTTGCTCGACCTGTACCCCAAACGAATTATTTGAAATTATTAAAAATTTCCTAGTCGAAGTTAATATGACCGTTCCTGGACGATAGCGTCAATTGATTCTCCTCAATGTCATATTGGTAATTTCCGATTGCTGACTGGACAACGGCAACGACAACAGCAGCGAGGCCAATGACCTCTGTGAAATAAACTAATCAACTAATTAAATCTCATTATAGGTCAAACAAACGCTCCCAGAACCCTTGATTGTTTTACGTTGACCTGAACAAAAGAAGTCCACCACAAGCGCTGCCGAGATGCTTTGAGTTAGACGGTCATGAACTGCTTGCGTTGTGATGCAAAATTAGATTGGCTGCAGACCTGTGGGAGAGAAATTCATATTATATAAAGGAATACAAACACTTCAAACCAAGCACCCTTAAACTTGACCGCAATATTTACCTTCAAGTTCTCCTTACTTTGAGCATGATTTCAATTATTGATCAGTTTCGAGGAGCTTCGTAGGGAGACCTCGCGCTACCACAAGGGTGGCTACGATTGTGCAGTTCACGCGGCATCGTGGATGGATTTGTGGTTTGCTGTTTAGCAGTCAAAATATCTGTCGCATTAAGTTCTATATCTTTGAAAATTCCATAAAAGAAAACTATTTTTCAGAGCCATTCTAAATGACCGTTTCGTTTGAGTTCTTCGATGACTCTCAAGTCGTGAGACTCCATGCATTTCAAGAACTTTGACCAGCTCTCATAATTTAATCGAAGCTTTCTGATTTGGAATTCAGCTCAAATTTGGATCCAGAACTGAGAAGAAACAACCTATTCTACTAACCGGGATGCAGTTCCTATAAAAGCAGTTGTTTCTGGTTCCGTGACCTCAAACTAGAATTAACCCATTTCTCCGGTTCTGAGTCGTGTTGTTTCGAGTTTTAGCGTTAAATGCTGTCTATTACTACTATCTTTCAGTTTTTCGATAATTTTACACAGAAATTACAGTGACACATGATGTTATTTTTGACGTTCAGCTTCAGAACAAACCTCTTTACTATCAAAAGCTACCATGTGTGGGACCAAAAGGCCTATTGTTGTCTTCTTACACTTGTAAACACTTTTAAGACAACCTTAAATCACCCACTGCCGGGATTTGGTAGAAGTATACTGGATTTAACTCGCCTAAATAACCTCCACATGATTGCGAAGTTCTTCAAAATTAAGGGAGCACAGCTTGTGGAATATTGTAGCTGTAGCGGGGCCTAATCGGCTTATGAGAAAACAACCGTAATAATCTTAATTGTTAAGTTTAGTTTGTTACAGCCCCTGAAAATGAACCTGAACAAACCATTCGCTGAAGACGGAACAGGCACAGTAGCAATTCAATTTTTGTCAACTATCGAGCTACTGTTAAAGTTGCCGTGGGTTAGGGACAAGGATTTCTATTCCTGACTTGATGAACCCGGTTCAATCAACGACAAAGTAGGAATTCCTTGAATAAAACCCATCACAAATCTCACCAGACAGCCTTTCCACTATCGTCACGCTTTCAGAACACAGTAATCTCAAGGATTTAATGCTTAAACATGTTGATCGGATATTGTTATTTCTTAGGTTCAATCCAGACTGATATGTATAATTTACATTTACCCCATTCCAGGAGATGGTCGTCTGACTTCCCGGACAGTGTCCGTGACACTCGTCCCATATTTCTTCGTAGTGGATGACGTGAAAGGCGAAGCCGGAGACCGGGCTGGGACCAAACAATTAATTTTGCATGATGAAACATATGAATAGAGGGGAACTCGTGAGGTCCAACTTCTTGGCAATAATTAGCTCTTCGGGTTTCACATAATGTTCACAGTCTCTTGTGATATTTCAGTTCAACTGTTCAGGATGTATTATTATGTTATATCGAAAATTAAATATTAGTATTTAGAAAATGAATATGATCCCATTTACAACTCTTAGATTAGCCAACGATATGCATTGAGTATGACGAGGGAGTGGATAACCTATCTGTCGGCTGGTCCAGTTCTACTTGAGAACATAAGGATAAATATGAAACTCTGCAGTCAAAATTATAGTTTTTGGCTTCAAGACTACTGCAGGAGTAAAAAGAGCATTTCGCCCTGTAGATTTATTACACTGTTAGACTTACAGTCGTTGATAGCTAGACTTGTTTGAAGTATTTCAACAACGAATTTAGCGGGACCCAAATCCGTTAGTTGGAGCCTGCAGCACACATTTCAATACTAAAACTGATAGTGTTGAACAGAAATAAAATTATTGAAATATCGGAAGTACATCCTCTGGAGTTGTTTGACTGCAGGGCCATTAATTGTTGCGGATAATCGCCCCACCTCCCCTTCACTTGTCACCTTCTTCACACCCTGACAGTAAATCCATTCTATCGTCAACAAACGTATTTACTTGGAGCGAACCCGTCGCCATCATACGACGTCCGATCATTCGCATAAAGTCTAGATGGTGTATTTTGCAATTGCAAATGACTTGTACAGTAGCCTTGCTTAGAGTTGAAATGTTGGAATACACGTCCGTACGTGCATCAGGGTGTTGTGCATCAAAACACGGAACTCAACCCACGGTAAAGGTCTCATCATTCTCAGTGCTAAACATCATTTCAACACAGCCCATATATGTGATGATACCATCACTTCTCCGTGTTGACCTCCCTTCCAGCACACCCATCCCGGTTAATTGGGTTCTGTCCTTACTATCAACCCACCCATCACTGGTTCATGGTCCCATCACCTCCACGTATGGTCTGGCATTCTGCATGAGCCCCATCGCAATCACCAAAGTGAATGGATGCGCACAAATTAATTTCCCACGAAAATTGAACTGCATTGCTTGAATTCTCTCTTCTTTTTTAATTTCCTTTAAAGCGAACTTGCAGAACTGAGACAATCAATGAGTCGGTCATGGGAGTGATGCCATTCCTGATCTATTTCAAGGAACCTACAATGTGCATATTCTCCAAATAAATAAAATTGGTTCAGTACCGTCTCCCAGAAAGTTTTGCAGTCTGTCAGGACAAAAGTAATAGCTCGGGCCCTAAATTCGAGCGATCGAAACTTTTGCAGTATGAGCATTGATTATAAGTAGTATAAAGTACCGGGAAAGCAATTTTTTGGGGGTGCGGTAGAGAACCCCCCTCGGCAAAAAGTTGGATGCGCTCCTGGATACAGTACCGCGAAACGCAAATTTTTCTAACGACGATAACGCCATTTTTGATTCGGACAATGTAATGGAGAGGAAGGATGTTATTTCTTAGTGTGACCGACTCAGTAGCTCGGACGTTGTACTTGTATGTTTATTTAGTTATTTTCTGGTTGATTACTTTTGGGGTGGCCAAACGCAAATGGAAGCGTCTTCTGTAGTCCAACCGCAAGTGACAAATAGCTTGATGATCTCTATCCGTCAAATGTCACACAAAGATATTATCTCGAGATATGGTACTCATGGAAAATATGGTTTCGTTTTGCTTACGGTTACGGTTTGCTTGCGGTTACGGTCGGCTTACGGTTACGGCTGCTTAAGGACGGACGGACGGGTTATATAGATGCATGTTATTAGGTCTTGTCAACGCTATGTATATTTGTATTGGATTCTTTTCGCACGGTGGGAGGGTATGGTATATAGTACCATGTTTGTTATTGAACGACTCATTTGAATAGAAATTTTTACTTCTCAAACCTGATATATTTAGGATATGCGTTATCGAAGTAGTTATGCAAGAAATGATGGTTCATATTAGGAGAGCTATTAGTGTGGGATACATTTCAATAGGGTCCTATTATATCGTATTATATACTTTCACAGGCCCTTCTGTTATTACAATGGTTTTTTATTGCTCGCACATTTTGTTATGTATGGTGACAGTAATCGATGTAGTTATGCAAGAAAAATGATGGTACATATTAGGACGACTGTTAGTGTAGGATACACTTTAATATTTTTTTTTATATCGTATTTTATAAGTTCACCGGCCACCCTGTTATTTCAATGGTTTTATTGCTCGCACATTCTTGTTATGTATGACTCATTTGAATAGAAACTTTTACTACTTGAACCTGATTTTTTAGGTTACGCGTAATCGATGTAGTTATACAAGAAATGGTAGCCTAATACATATTACCATGACTTGTTAGTGTAGGACACATTTGAATAGAGGCTTTCAAACGTTTCTATCTAGTTTTCAATGGTAATTGCCCATACATTTTGTTATGTATTCGATGATGTTATCGTAGGATATCGTTCTTTGATCTTTCTTTTTATAAGCGATAACCATACTTTATACGTGGTATTTCATAGCACGATGATTAAATCGGTTCCTTTTAATCGTCTCATGTAGTCCCAACTCAAGTGGCATTTGAGGACCTCTTTATCCATCAATGTCACATACAGATCTTACCTCATCATTTATCTCATCTCGAATCTCTTGGGGCACGCAGTAGGGTATACCTTTAATCACTTTGCCGCATTCGTTAGATATAGCGTTGATTCATTCGGTCATGAAACAAGGTCTACCTTTAATCATTTGCCGTGTTCGGTAGGAATACCATTTGTTTCATTTGGACATGCATTAGGGTGTACCTTTAGTCACTTGGCATTATGGGTGACTCATTCTGACGTATGGACGGGCAGCTTTCGGATGTACATTGGCAATTTTTACGATACGAACATTTACAGGTTCATGTGGACGTACTTTTGTCATTCACTCTACTACATATGCCAGAAACGGTCTCTCTCGGTTCACGCCTCTTACATGTTAAATCATCGAGATAGTAGCGTTTGTTTTCAAGTTTTCTGATTCAGTTTTTATTAGTGCGTTCAGTTTGAAGTTGGCATGCTTCTTCGCGAATGTTGTGTATGGTCTCAAAGTGTGTGTTGGTTTTCTGGTTATGAATGTCTCTGTATTGTTCATGTTTGATTTTGGCTTGTGTTTGGTAATTGACACCCTCAGCAGCTGGTTTGTGGCTTCGGATTCGAGCAACATACTGTAACACGTTGGTTGCAAGCAAATGATCTCACTCGGGTAATCGTCGGCTGTTTCGCTTTTCAGTAGTACCAGCTGTCATTTCTTTAATTCATCGTACAAAAGATGATTTTTTCGGGGTATGTGTAGGACGTCCATGTATTCAGCCTGAGGAGAATGCCGCATTTTACGCCTCAATGTCTACGCGCGCACCCGCGCATGCGCGCATGCGTGCGTTGTCACCGTAGCGGTTTCAATGTGCCATAAAAGAAGCTGTAGACTTGTGCTTTAGCTTCTGTTTTAAGTTTACGAGATATATACTTACGATAGTTTAGGTTTTAGTTGGAGGAGTTCATGTATTCAGGAAGAGACGATTACCGCATTTTCCGCCTCAATATCGGAGCATACCTTTGAACTGGATTAATATCAATCGTATTTTCAATGCAAGGCAAGAGGCGTTGTATTACAACTTCGTTGCATGTCTTGTTGCATGTATACATTCGAAGCTAGTCATTCGAGTTATACTTAGGATATTGTGAACAAAGATTTATAAGATATATTTTTATTGATAATAGGTTTTGACATATTTATATAGAGTAGGGGATTACACGGGTTAGCATTTATACGAAAACATAACTATTCACTCCGAAAATCGACACAAGCATCTTGGCGAAGCATAAGTAATGATTTCGACCTTCCTTTCTTGTGTTATCTTGATTCTTTGTATCAGTGCCACTCCGCAGATTCTTTATCGATGCTGAGCAATAGTTCTCACCTGGATCTGTATGGCCATCATATTGGCGTAGGATTTATCATCTGGGTGTTCTTTTTTCTGATCAATTGGGGCTCTAGACTAACGCCCTTAGTACACATTTTAGATAAACGGCGACCTATGGGAGAAGTGTATGCAACACTTGCAATCCTATCCTTGTAATCAAAACTTTGTTTATAGTCTTCAGCGAGATTTTTTCTCGACGCTTATTTTTAAATTACTGTTACAAGTTTATGACATCGAATAGTTGCAGGTTTTTTCTTCCTATTGTCCTCATTAACATTCATTATATTCCCGCAGATTTCCGAAATTTACATAATTGTTCTAGCACTCAAACGTTTGAGACATGATTCTCTTTCCTCATGTTTCATTACCAACATATTTGAAACAATGTCAGATATTCATTCGATTTTACTGTCCAATTTTACACTTCTTATACTAGATACCCTTTCATTGCCACATTTGATAATTTGGTTTAATTCAACTTTAGCAGGTTTTTCTTCACATGACATCTCTACGGTACCACTATCACTGTCCCTGGTATACATTCCACTTAAAGTATCCCACGTTTTCCCCATATTTTCATTATTTTCAATTTCGGCTAAGGTTTGGGTAAACTTCCCCCATTTCACCCGATCTTTATACGTTCCATGTTTTGTTGTTACTGGCATCGCTCTGTATCTCTATATCATTGTTGTTGAGCGCCGTCTATATCATTATTCTTTTATACCCAGGTCCGGATTATTACGTTCTATCAATACACCGTAGCGTCCATAGAGCTTGTATTTTGTCATCCATTTTGAAAAGTATCATATTCAAGATAATGCTGTCCTTTGAGATATTGTCAAAACCCGAACGTGGAGCTTGATTTGTGTAATTTTATTGCTGCAGTGCAAATAACACATACTCCAGCATTTTCCTTTCTGGTAAAATATTTCCATACCAAAATAGTCGACATCCTTCTACAACAAAAGCACACCTAATTGAGAATAGATCAGATTCAAATTTTTATATTTACTTTAACATGAACATACACGGTTGTTACCGGCATATGGCGACATTTGCCGGTATATGCCGATCTAACGTATAGCGTATACACGGTTTGATACCGCCATATGGCGACATATGCCGGCATATGCTGGTATAATGTAGGCGTATCCACGGTTGATGTCGTCGCTGGTATAATGTAGGCGTATTTACGGTTAATAGCTGCAAAATGTAGGCATTCACACATATTTTGTGCAAAAGGTTTAGAATTCACTGCCAGATGCATTAATACCTAGGCAACCTAACCTAACTTGACCTATAGAACAACATTCCTTGCTTTTGTTACAAGATATTTAATGTGGATCAGTTTTACGTCATGTTATGTTAAAATAACTAATCATCTCGACCTAACATAATCTATTGGATTCAAGAATAGTGTCGATTTATTTATAAATTTTATTGAAATTTTTAATGTATAAATTGTCCCGAATTTTTCAATTTT
>SDVV010046057.1:0-10009 GCA_016164225.1 Gammarus roeselii
TGACGCTAGGGTCAATGGAACTAAACGATTGATGCCACATGACAGCTACACCCAAGTGGAGCCTACAGCCGCGTGGTGACGCTAGGGTCAATGGAACTACACGATTGATGCCACATGACAGCTACACCCAAGTGGAGCTTACAGCCGCGTGGTGACGCTAGGGTCGATGGAACTACACGATTGATGCCACATGACAGCTTCACCCAAGTGGAGCCTACAGTCGCGTGATGACGCTAGGGTCAATGAAACTACACGATTGATGCCACATGACAGCTACACCCAAGTGGAGCCTACAGCCGCGTGGTGACGCTAGGGTCAATGGAACTTCACGATTGATGCCACATGACAGCTACACCCAAGTGGAGCTAGCAGACAGCCGTCTGTTGAGGCTATGATATACAGAACTGCAAGCATGATGCCGCTTGACAACTACGCCCTAGTGGAGCTTGCAACCATTTGGGGCAGCTTTGAACTACAGTATTACATGATTGATGCTATAGGAACTCCACCAAAGTAGAGCCTGCAGGCGCCTGATGCCGCTATAGAATACAGTATTATATGTTTGATGCCATAGGAACTCCACCCAAGTAGAGCCTGCAGGCGCCTGATGCCGCTATAGAATACAGTATTATATGTTTGATGCCATAGGAACTCCACCCAAGTAGAGCCTGCAGGCGCCTGATGCCGCTATAGAATACAGTATTATATGTTTGATGCCATAGGAACTCCACCCAAGTAGAGCCTGCAGGCGCCTGATGCCGCTATAGAATACAGTATTATATGTTTGATGCCATAGGAACTCCACCCAAGTAGAGCCTGCAGGCGCCTGATGCCGCTATAGAATACAGTATTATATGTTTGATGCCATAGGAACTCCACCCAAGTAGAGCCTGCAGGCGCCTGATGCCGCTATAGAATACAGTATTATATGTTTGATGCCATAGGAACTCCACCCAAGTAGAGCCTGCAGGCGCCTGATGCCGCTATAGAATACAGTATTATATGTTTGATGCCATAGGAACTCCACCCAAGTAGAGCCTGCAGGCGCCTGATGCCGCTGTAGACTGCAGCGTTACATGATTGATGCCGCTAGACAACTTCAATGAAGTGGAGCCTGCAAGCAGACTTTTCCGTCGGCTCGTTAACGGGTAACGAGGTCTATCTATGTAAGGCGTGTCGAGTCCAGGGTGCACTAACAGTGTTAGTGTACCCTGGTCGAATCCACGTTGGCCATTCAGTGAATGCCGTTGTTCAGGCAAGTATGTAGGGAACCTGCTACAAACAGGTTAGCCGAACACATCTTTAAAAGACGCCGGTCAATGGAGGCTGGATTAAATGATTACACCCCCCCCTCCCCTCATCGCCGTAACACACACATTTGGGGGACGGTATCGAGATGATGTAGGTACATCGGAGAAGACGTCGCACAGCATGAAACAGCAGGTGCTAGGGGTAAATAATTGCGTCGTAGTCTAGATAATGCGAAAATTGACGTGTGACAGCGTGCAACAGCTGCCCATGCGGGCACGCAAGCTGTAAATAAAACTCAATGAAATAAAATATTTCTTGGGAGGAAGTTGTTAGGAAAAAATAAATTTGATCTTTTCAAATGAAGTCATTCTCTTCACCGCTGTTTGGTCACTGCGACAACGCTACGCCAGGACTAAGTAAAAAAACGGTTCCAACGCAATTGAGTCAAATTTTAACAAGAATTCGTCATAAATTTTTAGACAGGAATAACTTCTAAGGTGAGACGGTCTACAAATTTAGTCTAAGTGAACATCGATTAACTCCTTACCAATGATGTTGGAGTGGCGGTAGGCACAAGCAGTTCTTACACTAAGCTTATTTTATATACCTATTCGTTGAGATGTCGGTAACATACAGTGCCCGCAATAAAAATCCGATCACCATACTCTAAATCTGTATTTCCAGCTTTTTTCAGAAAGCTGTCAAATTTGTGCCAGAAGAGATTAAGACGTCGGGTAAGTTTTGTTGCCTTGTTTAGGGTGCATAGTTCAAGGCTCGCTACACCGCTAGTACCATGGAGGTATAATACTATACCTCCATGGCTAGTACGGTTGTAGCAGCGGTTGACTGAGGGTGTGCGTCAAGTTTCGTCATAATTCTGCTCATTTGTACTATAAGTGCTACATTTTCAGGAATAGTACAATGGTCGCGAATAAGCAGCTAACAAGTGACTATTTTGTCACTTGTTAGCTGTTCATTCGCGACCACCTTCAACCATTTGAGAGCCCGGCCAGTATGTCTCACTCGGGGTCAGGTAGGCTGGAATCTGTATTTCAACTCCCAATAGAAGTCTATTGTGAGGTGAGGCCGACACGCTACCCTCCCTGCAACAGAGCTGCTGAACTTCACAAAAATGCATGCAAGAAAGTAATGCACTAATTGTGTTCTGACTTCCTGTCTGCTACTACTGTCTACTACTGTCTATTACTGACTACTGTCAGTTACTGTCAGACTTACTGTCTGTTACTCATCAACACTAACTCGCGAGTGATTAGTTCGTAACATGTCTAAAGGGTGTATCATCATTTTAAGTCTGAGTGACGCAGAGCAAACTCAGTGTTGAGAATACTTGCAATACAGCCCTAGCGACAACACACAAACAATCGCGACACCCCACTAGCATTTTCAAGTCGTTGGTATGGAGTGTTACTACTTGGGGCTACCTAATGTTACTCCACATACACGGGTATCGCTCCCACCAAGTGCTTGCACGTGGTAGGGTAATGCACAGCAATTGGTTGACAAAACAGTCAGCTGATTCACTAAGTTTTCATGTCCTGACACGACGGAGACACGTCGAAGTATCAATTACTAATTGCAGTTGCTGCATTCAACTACAACTGCACAAAATAGCTCACGTAACAAAAAGGGAAGAGTAAGGTAAATAGTTCATGTAATTTTCTTGCAAAAGAAGCCATCCAGGGCGAAAAACAAGACCAAACAGAAGAACTGTACTTTGCAGTGCATTGCAAATAATTTTTTTCAATTTTACACAGTGTACCTCAGTATGCAGGCAGATTGGAAGAAAGGAATATTTTTATTTCAATTTGTTCAATGAAATATTGAAAAGTTCGTCAACCCCCAGGGAAAATTTTGCTACTCTCCCGATATCAATAGCGACGTCGCCCAGTTTGCTTTCCTGGAAGAGTTACATCAAATGATTGCATGAATTGTATTCGTACAAGTATTCAAATACAAGCGAGTTCAAATTCTGCTTGACATCGCGGATACCCTTCATCACGAGAGGTAATTGATGACTATAAAAGGCACCAAACCCACTGACATAATGAGCGAGGTTCGAAGATGAAGGTGATTCTGATTTTGAGCCTCTCGTTTTTTTTAATTCAGATCAAATATTCTGTTTCTCGTGTTGGTTTTTTAACAGTATATAGAGTGGTACATTTTTCCCTGAAGCAAGATGGATTAGCGGAATTTCGAACTTCGGCTGGTAGATTGTTGGAATGTTTTAGGCCTGAGACGAGAGACGCCTTTGCGCCTATCTGTGTTCTTCTGAACCCTGCGTCAATGTCAGTTCCGTTCCGCGTGGACCGACAGTGGGCTGCTCTATAATTCGAGATTACGTTAATCTTCGGACATGACAGCTCGTTTCGGATTTTGAAAACACGCATAACTTCATTACGTTCTAGTCGTTAATTTTGTTAAACCAGCCGTGTTTGTTGAGCAAAGGCGTCACGTGATCCCACTTCGTAAAATTCCCATCGTGAGCTACCGTTTTTTGCCTGAATGTTTAGGGAGCCTAAGATATCGTCAATCAACGTTTTCTTACACTACGTTGATAGACGATATCTTACGCTCCCTAAACATTCAGGCAAAAAACGGTAGTTTACGACGGAAATTTTACGAAGTAGGATGACATGACGCCTCTGCTCAACAATCACGGCTGGTTTGACTAAAGTAACGTTCATCGATCACGAGAAGCCTCGACTTGATAATCAAATTAGTTGAATTTTTAGGAATAAAATGGTTCGGTTGAGATCTTTCGTTCGATTTGGTTCGATTGATGAACAAAAAAGTCCCATTCAGTCTGGAGCAAAGCCTTACCAAATGCCGTTTAAAAAAAGACTTTTGACAGTTACTAAGAAGGATTTTGACGTCCGAACAGTCAGTAACGAAATTCGTCGGACGCTCTAGATGTATTTGCATTAACTTAAAGTCCAATTTAAATTTACTAGTTACGCATGTGAGTGAACAACGATTCCGCTTCACTTATCAGTTCCGCTTCACTTATCAGCAATTGAACATCATAAGCATATATTGTAATTTTTGCGCTGTCAACAGGACTTCCACTTCTGATGTCATTTACGAACCAGAAAAAATGATCACAGATTGGGACCGGTCACTGAGGTAGCCTATATATCAAGAGGTTTGAATGTTCAGTTGCGACTGTTTGTTCTCTTGGGTGTCGTTCAGTTCAAAGGCGATGATAGTAACTCGTCCAGTGAAGTAAACGGCTCTCTGTTACCTTCTTCAAATGATTCAAGGTCATGTGAAGTACACCAAAGCAGTAATCTCTTTACGATTGAGATCAACTAGACATCACTGTCAGTAATTCTGTTTTAACCGTCACCACAGCCACTTTGTCTTTCCGCTTCAGGAGAGGCGGTCTAGAAATATCATCGATACTGCATTAGTTCCTGCACTCGCCCATTTCTCAGGGCATGCATAATCTCCACTATTCCTCCCGCTGTAGGGCATACGTTATTCATATAAAGTCAAATGATCCCGCTTCAGAGGCTCCAGTCTGGGCCACGCAACTCTC
This sequence comes from Gammarus roeselii, assembly GCA_016164225.1. Classification (NCBI taxonomy): domain Eukaryota; kingdom Metazoa; phylum Arthropoda; class Malacostraca; order Amphipoda; family Gammaridae; genus Gammarus; species Gammarus roeselii. The sequence continues at coordinate 4,811 of SDVV010046057.1, forward strand.
GGTCAAAATGTCCTCCAATCGACCGTTACAATTTGAAAAAAAAACGCAAATCAAAGGTCTTTGCAGGTCCGATTCAATAAACATCAACTTGACAATATCAGAGGTGTTCTTCAGTGGTGTCTTACAGTCGCCCTGTGCCAGTGTACACCATCTTAGCAGTGCCAACTGCGCCCGAGCACCAACTAGGCAGGGCTAACCGTTACCAGACTCGGCAGTGCTAGCAGCCCCGGATACCCATTCGGCAGTGTCAACTGCCCTCGGTTTGCAACACCACAGTGCTAACAATTCAGCAATACCAACTGCCCTGACATTCATTAGCGCAGTGCTAACGTCCCCCGGTCACCATCTCTGCAGTGCTAACGTCCCCCGGTCACCGTCTCTGCAGTACTAACGTCCCCCGGTCACCGTCTCTGCAGTGCTAACGTCCCCCGGTCACCGTCTCTGCAGTGCTAACGTCCCCCGGTCACCGTCTCTGCAGTGCTAACGTCCCCCGGTCACCGTCTCTGCAATGCTAACTGCCTTCGACACCACTCTAAGTGATAACATCCCTCGGGTACAAACTACACAGTACCAAACCTCCAAGGGCACTAACTCAGCTGTACCAGCAGCCCCATGGTACTATAGCCCCGCAGTGCCAACTACCTCTCAGTCGTCCAATTCTCAAGGGCACCAACTCTGCAGTGCCAGCTGTTCTCGGGCACCAACTGCGCAGTGCCAGCTGTTCTCGGGCATCAACTGCGCAGTGTCAACTGGCCCTCAGTTGCTGCGAACAGTAAATCAATCTTGTAACTTGGCAGGGCGGGAGCTGACTAATCGCCGCGAACTTATGATCAGACGGGCATCGTGACTAATGATCCCACGGACTCATTTCGCGAGCGCCCGGTGACAAATGGCAGAGGCGACACGTTACCTTAACGCTCTTATATAAACAGCGCCGTTACGTGAAAACGGCTGCGCTGGTTAAACGGTGCCGGAGAGACCGAAGCAATGCCCATGTAGAGCAAACATGTAACGGAGACACATGAGACGGTGTCAAGTGTGACAGTGACATGAAACGAGCCTCGTGTAACGGTTGACAGATGTAACGGGTGACACATGAAACTTATGACATGCAACGAGAGACATACGAAACTTGTGACATGCAACGAGAGATATATGAAACTTGTGACATGCAACGAGAGACATATGAAACAGTGAACGATGCAACTAGTGACTTATGTAACCGGCGACACATGCAACGGGTGGCACATGTAACGGGTGGCCCATGTAACGGGAGACACATGTAACGGGTAACACATGTAACGGGTGTCACATGTTACAGGTGACACATGTAACAGGTGACACATCTGACAGGTGACATATGAAACGGGTGACACATGTAACAGGTGTCACATGTGACAGGTGACACATGTAACGGGTGACACATGTAACGGGTGTCACATGTAACGGGTGTCACATGTGACAGGTGACACATGTAACAGGTGACGCATGTAACGGTGACGCTTGCAACGGTATCACATTCAACGATGACGCATGTAACGGTTTGATTTGATTTGAGCCTAATTTCAGCATTGAAACGGTGACGCATGTAACGATGACACATGAAACGGTGACATTTAACAGGGCCACATATAGCGGTGCCACATGACAGTGAAGCATCTGACAGAAACGTGTAACGGTAAAATGCGTAACGGAAAAACGCGTAACGGTAAAACGTGTCATGGTAAAACATGTAACGGTAAAACCATGTGAAGTTAAACGTGTAACGGTAAAACGTGTAACGGTAAAACGTGTAACGGTAAAACGTGTAACGGTAAAACGTGTGACGGTAAAACGTGTAGCGGTAAAACGTGTCACGGTGAAATGTGTCACGGTAGAACGTGTCACGGTAAAACGTGTCACGGTAAAACGTGTCACGGTAAAACGTGTCACGGTAAAACGTGTAACGGTAAAACGTAACGGTAAACGTGTAACGGTAAAACGTGTAACTGTGGAACGTGTAACGGTAAAATAAGAAACGGTAAAACGTATAACGGTAAAAAGTGAAACGGTAAAACGTGAAACACTGAAACATGTAACGTTAACAAATAACACGGCGACACATTTAATGGTAACACATGTAACGGTGACACATGTAACAACATGAAACGGCGATACACGTAATGGTGGCTCATGTAACCGGAACATTTGAGACGCATGCCGGTCGATGCCCAGCGTATCATTTACTCCCTCTCGCGAGGGGCTTATTGAAGCTGTAGCCTGGATGAATTATGAATTATTTGACGAAAGCAAACATGCGTATTCAGGAAAATATTGCCAGCGCACCAATTCCTTTGAATGGTTTACAATTGGTGCCACACATTTCGCTTGTAAAATGGTAGTAAATAATCCCTTAGTAATGGACTTGAGCTAACTCAGGAGCTGACGTGTATCATCACCACACATTTCGCTTGTACAATGGTAGTAAATAATCCCTTAGTAATGGACTTGAGCTAACTCAGGAGCAGACGTGTATCATCACCACACATTTCGCTTGTACAATGGTAGTAAATAATCCCTTAGTAATGGACTTGAGGTAACTCAGGAGCTGACGTGTATCATCAACATAGTCGTATTCAGGATGAGGAGCTAACTCAGGAGCAGACGTGTATCATCAACATAGTCGTATTCAGGATGAGGAGCGAATATGGAGTGTGACGAGGTGAATATTTACATTAAGAAAGGATGACTGAGTAAACGTCGGCCAGATCAATGCGTACGATGGAAGTTAATGCCGTTGAAACAAAAATTGCCTCATTCAGAGAATATATAAATTTAAACACAAATCCTTATGGGATAACACAAACACGTTGCTTCTAGAATTAAGTTAAGGTTAATACTTTATACGGGTAACAAAAAAATGCGGCATTTAAATGGTACTGTAAGGCTCTTCAGTGTCTCTTACAGTGTCTCAGGGTGTCGAATAATACAGTGCCTCTGGGTGTCGAATAATACAGTGCCTCAGGGGGTCGAATTATACAAAGCCTCAGGGTGTCGATTTGTACAAAGCCTCAGGGTGTCGAATAATACAGTGCCTCAGGGTGTCGAATAATAAAGTGCGCCAGGGTGTCGAATAATACAATACCTCAGGGTGTCGAATTATACAGTGCCCCAGGGTGTCGAATAATACAGTGCTCCAGGGTGTCGAATAATAAAGTACCTCAGGGTGTCGAATAAAACGATACCTCAGCGTGTTGAATAATACAATACCTCAGGTTACCGAATAATACAGTGCTTCAGGGTGTCGAATAATAAAGTACCTCAGAGTGTCGAATAAAACAATACCTCAGGGTGTCGAATAAAACAATACCTCAGGGTGTCGAATAATACAGTGCTCAGGGTGTCGAACAATACAGTGTCTCAAGGTGTCGCATAATACGGTGCCTCAAGGTGTCGAATAATACAGTGCCTCAGGGTGTCAAATAATACAGTGCTCAGGGTGTCGAATAATACAGTGCTTCAGGGTGTCGAATAATACAATACCTCAGGGTGTCGAACAGTACAGTGCCTCAGGGTGACGAATAATACAGTGCCTCAGGGTGTCGAATAATACAGTGCCTCAGGGTGTCAAATAATACAGTGCTCAGGGTGTCGAATAATACAGTGCCCCAAGGTGTCAAATGATACAGTGCTCAGGGTGTCGAATAATACAATACCTCAGGTTACCGAATAATACAGTGCCTCAGGGTGTCAAATAATACAGTGCCTCAGTGTGTCGAATAATACAGTTCCTCAGTATGTCGAATAATACAGTGCCTCAGGGTGTCGAATAATACAGTGTCTTAGGGTGTCGAATAACACAGTGCCTCAGTGTGTCAAATAATACAGTGCTTCAGGGTGTCGAATAATACAGTGCCTCAGGGTTTCGAATAATACAGTGCCTCAGGGTGTCGAATAATACAGTGTCACAGGGTGTCGAATAATACAGTGCCTCAGGGTGCCGAATAATATAGTACCTCAGGGTGGGTGTCGAATAATACATTACCTCAGGGTGTCGAATAATACAGTGTCTCAGGGTGTCGAATAATACAGTGCCTCAGGGTGTCGAATAATACAGTTCCTCAGTATGTCGAATAATACAGTGCCATAAGGTGTCGAATAATACAGTGCCTCAGGGCGTCGAATAATACAGTGCCTCAGGGTGTCGAATAGTACAGTGCCTCAGGGTGTCGAATAGTACAGTGCCTCAGGGTGTCGAATAACACAGTGCCTCAGGGTGTCAAATAATACAGTGCCTCAGGGTGTCGAATAATACAGTGTCTCAGTATGTCGAATAATACAGTGCCACAAGGTGTCGAATAATACAGTGCCTCAGGGCGTCGAATAATACAGTGCCTCAGGGTGTCGAATAATACAGTGCCTCAGGGTGTCGAGTAGTACAGTGCCTCAAGGTGTCGAATAATACAGTGCCTCAGGGTGTCGAATAATACAGTGCCTCAGGGTGTCGAATAATACAGTGCCTCAGGGTGTCGAATAATACAGTGCCTCAGGGTGTCGAATAATACAGTGCCTCAGGGTGTCGAATAATACACTGCCTCAGGGTGTCGAATAATACAGCTCAAAGTTATCTCAAGCTACTGAAAAAAAACGTTTTATTTTCTCTGTCATCATAAGGTACTCTGAAACTTATAAGTGTACGTTCTGCAACAGCGACTTCCACCTTCTACTGTAATTGACGCTAGCGCTCATGAACAGTTACAGAAGACACGCGTAACTGTATCGTGAGTAAATAGTACTCCATACCCATGCTATAGCACTCCATAGCATATTATAGCACTCCATACCCATGCTATAGCACTCCATAGCATACTGTAGCCCTCCATACCCATGCTATAGCACTCCATATCATACTATAGTACTCCATACCCATGCTATAGCACTCCATAGCATACTATAGCACTCCATACCCATGCTATAGCACTCCATACCCATGCTATAGCACTCCATAGCATACTATAGCACTCCATAGCATACTATAGTACTCCATAGCATGCTATAGCCCTCATACCCATCTTTCAAGTATTTTCTTTATTAAAAATATATTATTCCTCCTACACGCCTGTTAAAATATTTTCCCTTCGATTTACAATATATTTGAATCATCAAAGCGATGAATTGGAACCAGAATTTGAATGTGTAACGCTCACACTCTTGCACTAT
>SDVV010046058.1:0-10008 GCA_016164225.1 Gammarus roeselii
GAAACGTTCAAGTCGCGGCTCGATAAGTTCTACATAAATCGCCGATAAATAGCTAAACCGTTCCATTTCCTGTTGTTATAAATAAATTAGAAATGGCACATGAAGCTCTCTTAGACGTTCTACTTCAAAACTAATTCTCTTGCCACCATAAGGCAACCTAGTTTGGGCCAATAGGCCTCTTAGACGTTCTACTCCAGAACTAACACTCTTGCTACCAAAAGGCAGCCTAGTTTGGGCCAATAGGCCTGTTGTTGTCTTCCTACACTTGTAAACACTTGTAAATTTGTAGTTTATTAAACAAAATGTTTGTGGGATTAAAACAAATTGTGTAGTATTTAGGTTTATATGATTGTATTTATTCTACATTCGTTTCGAAACTTTAGTATAAACTATCAACTATAGTTACAATCACCGTTGCACATGTGGTGATCTCTGTCCTCCTCAACGTTGTAACTTGTATTTCCAGCAGACTAGTAAGACACGCTGCTAGTAATTAGGATTATTGTTATAAAATCAGTTATTTCCGTCGTATTACAACGAGCTGTAAATTCCTTTATATAACACATGAATTTCATTTTAAAATACAGTAATTGAATGACCGAAAGAAAAGTTCAAATCGAATTCCTCACCGCTCATCTCCAGAGGGCGGCCGGTTAATACTTTATGGGGCAAATGTAATGTACAATATTGTCATCAATGATCTTACAGACGACTACTATTTTGAGGCAAGAATCGCGAATACATGGGGTTGGGAAATCACGAATACATGAGTTGGAAAAGTGCGAATACATAGGCTTGAAAAATCCCGAGGTTTAGAAATGAAAATTTGATATCATATCGTAAAGAACGGTTTAAAACTTTGTACAACTACTGAGGGATGAATAGACGACAAATCTTTTACATATAACATATATACACAGTAACCGATAATCACGTAGGCACACATGGTGGAGTTTGTGTGCTAATCGCGTCGTATTTCATTCAAGAGAGGCTTGTATACATGCATAACACTGAACAAAATTAGATTGACATATCTTGACACATATACAGTCGTAAAATATGTTTCTCCCAGAGTCAACTTCACAGTAACTAACATTTAAAAACTGTTAACAATTCAATTGATCTGAAATATTACAATATGACTTGGAGCCCCGTTCAAAGCCGACGGACTCACCCCGGGTACAGATGAATGTATTGAGCCAAAACTGAGGTGTCGATTCTGAATATTAACGTACCCATTTTACCTTTGAAGAGTAATTCTGCACAGCTCCGACCCTCTTCAGCCTCTTGTTCCTTACGTTAAGTGGAGTTGATTCTGCACCGCTCAGACACACCCTCTTCAGCCTTTTGTTCCTTACGTTCAGTGAAGTTGACTCTGCACCGCTCCGACACACCGTCTTCAGCCTCTTATTCCTCACGTTCAGTGGAGTTGATTCTGCACCGCTCCGACACACCGTCTTCAGCCTCTTGTTCCTTACGTTCATTGGAGTTGATTCTGCACCGCCCGACACACCCTCTTCAGCCTCTTGTTCCTAACGTTCAGTGGAGTTGATTCTGCACCCCACCGACACACCTTCTTCAGCCTCTTGTTCCTTAAGTTCAGTGGAGTTGATTCTGCACCGCTCCGACAAACCCTCTTCAGCCTGCTGTTCCTTACGTTCAGTGGAGCTGATTCTGCACCGCTCCAACACACCCTCTTCAGACTCTTGTTCCTTACGTTCAGTGGAGCTGATTCTGCACCGCTCCGACACACCCTCTTCAGCCTCTTGTTCCTTACATTCAGTGGAGTTGATTCTGCACCGCTCCGACAAACCCTCTTCAGCCTCCTGTTCCTTACGTTCAGTGGAGTTGATTCTGCACCGCTCCGACACACCCTCTTCAGCCTCTTGTTCCTCACGTTCAGTGGAGTTGTTCTGCAACGCTCCGACAAACCCTCTGAAGCCTCTTGTTCCATACGTTCACTGGAGTTGATTCTGCACCGCTCCAACACACCCTTTTCAGCCTCTTGTTCCCCACGTTCAGTGGAGTTGATTCTGCACCGCTCCGACACACCCTCTTCAGCCTCTTGTTCCTCACGTTCAGTGGAGCTGATTCTGCACCGCTCCGACACACCCTCTTCAGCCTCTTGTTCCATACGTTCACTGGAGTTGATTCTGCACCGCTCCGACACACCCTCTTCAGCCTCTTGTTCCTTACGCTCAGTGGAGTTGATTCTGCACCTCTCCAACACACCCTTTTCAGCCTCTTGTTCCTCCCGTTCAGTGGAGTTGATTCTGCACCGCTCCGAAAAAAAACTTTTCAGCCTCTTGTTCCATACGTTCAGTGGAGCTGATTCTGCACCGCTCCGACACACCCTCTTCAGCCTCTTGTTTCTTACGTTCAGTGGAGTTGATTCTGCACCGCTCCGACACATACCCTCTTCAGCCCTATGATCCTTACGTTCAGTGGAGTTGATTCTGCACCGCTCCGACACACCCTCTTCAGCCTCTTGTTCCTTACGTTCAGAGGAGTTGAAAAGTCGAATGAACCTACTTCATCTGGAGATGGTAGATATAAAAGCCAATGAATTATATTTACATAGAATTTACCTCTTGTAAGCTAGAAGCCAGAATATCATTATGTGAAATATGGAGAGCGCTTTAATTATACGAGATCGAATCACCATAATGGACAGACCGTCAGGTAACATCTGGGTAATTGGTAGAGATATTTGCGGTTAGTGTGTAACGATTGAGTCATCAAAGATTGGCAAGCGTTTGTTAACACATTGCGTATTTGGAAGAGACAATTGTGTTTAGTGTTAACGATTAAAATATCATAAAATAACAAACTTTATTTAAGAGCTATGGGTAATTGACAGAGACATTAGTGATTTAGTGTGTAACAATTGTTACATCAAAACCAAACAAACGTATATTAACACGTCAGTAATTGGCATAGACAACGGTGATTAGTCGCCATGTGTAAAATCGTGCTATTTAACACCCATATGATCACCAATAAAAAGAATAAAAGAGCCGCTCTTATTTATTCACTCTACTTAAAAAATGGTCGGAATTTTCTGGCAACTCTATGCCCTTTTCCAGCGACGAAGTATAAAAAAATAAAAAAAAAAAAAAAACCGTAAAACGTGGTATTGGGAAAACTAAAAATGTACTTTTCCCAATACCACGCTTTAATGTTTAAGGTTATCTTTATTTTTTGATATTTTTCGCTGAAGAGGGGCATAGAGTTGCCCGAAAATTTCGACAATTTTTTAAGTAAAGTGAATACATATGAGTGGCTCTTTTATTACTTTTATTCAACTTTCTTCGTTAGTTAGGTAATTAACTGATTGATATGCTCACCAGGTCAACAATGCAGGGTACAATAATTACAGTTGCAATTTAACACAGAAATGCAACTTATGAGTGAAAACGACTAGATGGTGTATCATGATAAAGTGTAGTAGTAGCATGTCCGAGCACGTTCAGAAACATAAGTGCACTTTTTGGTTACTGGTGCACTTCCCTTGTCTCATATTGTATGCTGAGTTACGGGGTTAAGTGGTCAAACAATAGATGTTTATTAGGCCTGTTCTTGAAGGACCTTGAAGCCTATTGGGAGGTTGTTCCAAACTTTTGGTCCAGGAAGCTTCGTTTTCTTGTCTTTAACGAGGGAAGAATCATTATTTCTCGTGGATCTATTGTTTGTTGCACCTCAGGAATATACACGCCTTTTGCTGCCGGGTGAATGTTTTCTTATAAAGTCTTTTCGAATTATTAACGATCGACGCTTAGAGCAGCAGTCTGTTATTGATATTGAGTCACTGGAAGTTTTCGAAGAGAGAACTTACATGGCCTCGCTTTCAAAGATTATCATCCCATGTTATTCTCGCAGAAAGCTTCATACAACGTTAAACTTTCTTCCTCCGAGTTCTGGTTCATTTCCCTCAAATTGAAAAAAAAGTATGATGTGAGACAAAAACGAAAGTGTGGACAATAAGTAAATTGCTTCGAAATCCAATAATTTGTTAGCAGAATTTATGAACAAAAGTGTTCTGCTCAACTTGGAACATGGAGTAGTTCAAATCATACACACAAACAAATAATTTTGTCTTCAAAAAGAATGTCAGATTTGTTTGAAGGAGTAGGCGAACATGAGGAGACAACACTAAGCACTAGCACTGTGTGAACTGTTCGTACTAGAGCTGAATATTAATTTCATTTATCAATGCAACTGTACCGTTTTTCATAACATCCCTAATTTGATAGGGATTAATGTGGTCAGATGTTTTCTTTACGATTCTCCGTGCAAATTAAGTTTTGTAAATAGTTCCACAGCTGTTTTAATCTTTCGTATCAGAGAAGCATTTATACAAGAAAGTTTTCGCAATATCTGTAACCTTTTCATAAAGAAATGAGTTTGATCGTTAGGTTGGTCATAAATGATTTTCTTTTCAATATTTTGGATCATTGTCTGGAGTTGTGCCCTCGAAGCTTTTCTGCAGCGCCTCCGACGTCAACTACTTTATCTTCGACGTTTAAAACTTCACCCATGTCGTCTATTGCTGCACCCTTCACGTCTACGGATGCACCCTTGACGTTGACTACTGCCCCCACAGCTTATAAATGATGCGGCCTTCAGTGTCTATTACGGTGTCCTCAATGTTCATTATTGAGCTTTCGAAGTCCACTTTTGAGCCAATGAAGTCCATCGGTGATATTTTGACGTCTACTGCCGCACCCGCTAGCCTTCAGTGTCTATTACGGTGTCCTCAATGTTCATTATTGAGCTTTCGAAGTCCACGTTTGAGCCAATGAAGTCCATCGGTGATATTTTGACGTCTACTGCCGCACCCGCTATCCTTCAGTGTCTATTACGGTGTCCTCAATGTTCATTATTGAGCTTTCGAAGTCCACTTTTGAGCCAATGAAGTCCATCGGTGATATTTTGACGCCTAATGCCGCACCCGCTACGTTCGCTGCTGTGCTTTTGACGTTTATTACTGTACCCTCTACATCGATACTGAACTCTCAGCGTCTATTGAAGCGCCTTTGACGTCGATTACTCCGCCCACTACGTCTTCTAATCCAGCAAAAAGGTGACATGCTACAATATATATAAAATACAATCGAAAATAATACAGTAGAAAGGCAAGTCCTGAATAATGCGATTTATTTTTTGGTTTAATCCAGGTACAGGTACAGACCCAAGGCCAAAATGGACGTGGCCATCGGTAAGGCGCACCTTACACTCCTCTTGTGCACTCACATATACACCAAATCTCAGCCCTTAAATGCTAATCAGTCCGGCCAGGAACTGCAACACTCAGTTCGGGTCATTAGGGAAGCCCGAGATCAGTGTCCGCAGCAGCGCTTGACACGGTTAACTGGTTTACCCCTGTTGCGTCTTAGTTACATGGCCCTTCCCCACTCACGACCGTTCCGTTTTTCAACGAAACGCGTCTTTCGGGAAAGCACTATTTTCCACACACGCTCATCTATTTCACTCTCTCTCTCGCTACCTACACACTCAAATTTCGGTTTATCTCTAGGTCCACATCCACTCACCTCCGCTTCCGTCACCATTTTCACCAGTATCCAACCATCCATCCACGCCATGTTCCCGAATCATCACTCTGCGCGTGAATCTACTCAGTCCTCTAACTTTCTCACTATTCCCGTTTTAATTAGACAGTGTCTTTCCCGCCATGCTTCACAAGCATTAAATCTTACAAACAATAAACTTACCCGTAAAGCTCAGTTGGGGCAAGTACTCAAACCATCGTCTAATTACTTCCCTACCAAACGTCCAACACTCTGGACCTCTCCTCACTTGTGATTTCTTCTCAACTTCTACTAGTTCAGTCTCTTCCACATGAGAGCCTAAACACTTGAAACACTGAACTTCCTCCAAACACTCTCCATTTCGGAGGACACTGATTCTGCTCGCATCGAAATTCTAGGTACATTTCATTATTTTACTTCTACCCATTGACTCGCAGAATTCTCCTACTACACACTTTACCAAACTCCTACACTAGACTACACAATTTCTACTCCGACTCTGCCACCAGTGCTGTGTCATCCGCTAACGGTAACTGACTTAACTGCTGACTTCGCCCATTTGGTCCCAATAGCTCTAAACAAAGTCTCAATACATTTGCGTTCATCTCCCAGACTACTCCATCCATGTAGAGAATAAACAGCCCGGGAGATCATATTGTCATAGTCCTACTTTCACTGTGATCCAAGCACTCCCTACTTTTATTACTCTGACATATGTTCTGCTTCCAAAATAGAAACTCTGAACCGTTTTCGATCAATTTTCGCCCGCTCCATACAAACTCAGTACCCCCCATAGCGCCTCGCTTTTCGGCGGTATCGTTGATCTTATCTTGATCCATGAAGGAACAGGACACATTCTAACTATTCGTTAGGTTTTTCATTCAGTCTTGTCTCACTGCAAAAATACCATCGTCACACTCTCTACCTACTTCTGTACAAACACTGTTCCTAGCCAATCGCACCATCCATACAGTATTTAATCGTCTGGAATACCACGCTCCCGTGCAACTTAGTGATAACACATGACACACTGATACGTTTCAAGTTGCAACATTCCTTTCTATTCCCTATGTCTACAGATTCAGAAGAAACATCAGTCATTTGACTATCTTTACTCCGCCACCCCCTCCCCCCTGAGGCGCAGCGTAGCAATTCCCGTCCAAACCAGGTACTTTCTCTGATTTTACCATCTGCACCGTCTCCTACACCTCTTCTTTAGTTACTTCCACAACAATATTGCACTCAAAACCGGCATCCGTGCATCACCATCCAAATCAGCAATGTCACCTCTCAGACATCCTGAACATTTGGGAACTCATAAAATACTCAACCCATCTCTTCATTTCATCACCACTCTCCAACAATAACCAGCCGCTTACATCTTCCACCGCTCCTTCCTTTCTGGTCTTCCCCTCTCATCCCATCTACACCTCTTTCCAGAACATCTTTTTATTTCTCTTCACAATTCTGGCACAACCGCCTTTCCCACCTGGCGTCATCGTTCCTCTTAGCTCTCCTCATCACCCGCTTCACCTCTTTCCTCTTCTCTCCGTGGTTTCATTAGTTATTACCAACCTCGCTTGCAGCCATCCACTCCTCAGAGGCTCTTCTCTTCAGAGAAACCGCCAGTTAAACCTCATCGTTGCACCACTCGCAGCCATTCCTCCTACACCCGCCCACACGGCGCACACCAAACACATTTTTCGCACATCGCAACAAACACACCTCTGGACTTCCCTTATTTGTTCTCGACGTTGTTCAGGTCTTGTTCTCTCACACAGTCACATTTCTCCTCAACGCCTGCTGGAACTCCTTAGCTCTGCTTGCTGCGTTCGGTTCACTTACCTTCAATACCTCTCATCTTCCTCGCACTCTTTAGTTTCCCTTTCACCTCTGCTCCGCTTTTGATCTCTCTTCCACCAGAATATGGTCGGACAATCCTTCACCCTAATCGCAGCCTTCATACTCACCGAGTGCCATCATCCTCCTACATGGGCGCCATCATCCTCCGCGTGTGCCATCATCCTCCACGTGTACCAACTCTTCACCATGAGCCATCATCATCCATGAGTACTTATTGATATTTCGCTTCTATAGGTACCGGTTTCCATCTACTAGCTTCTTCTCCATGCTCAAACCTATCAGGTTCTCTCCACGGTCCTTTCTACCGGGATCGCCATACCTCCCTATCACTTTCTCAACCACAAAATCTCTAACTATCGCATTCAGGTCACCGAGTATATCAACGTTTTGTTGACCTGCAAAACGCTCAATACACTTAACCAGGGTTAATCTAGAATTGCTCACTCGTATCCTCACTCCTCTCGCTAACATTTCTGTAAGCACTCACAAACGCCTACTTTGCAGCAATACATGGCATGTGTAATTTGTCCTAGCCCAAAAATTCCTTGATATAAAGATTTGTCAAACTGAAAGGAGTGCAATTACAAGGTGGTTGTACTGGCACGGAACTAATATAAAAGAATAAACTGAGAAATGTAGCTGTTCAATGTAGCTGTTCTTCATGTACTAAAGTAGCAAATGACGCTATTGGATTGGAAACACTCATGAAATCAACTCAATTCATTTTGTTTATGAACCTGTCACATATTACCTTTCTGAACAACTTCAATACGGGAATGGAAACATACTTCTAGTCTTGAACCTTGCTAGTTACACGGGAACTGTACTGAATGTAATATGATCGAAGTATATTGAATTTGATGACCGGTACCAATCTTCGGAAATTCAAACAGAGTAGGCAAGTTTGTCCAAAGTCGAGGCTGATGGAACATTATTTGTTGACTCTACTTATGGAACAGGAAACCGAACGTCAGAAATGGTTAGAAATGACTTATAAAAACTGTTGAGAACTAATGTATACTATACAGCTATTGATAATGGCAAGAAGAACTTTGACAAAATGTTTGGCAACAATATCGATACGTTGAAGCTAGTTACACCATTATATCGTGATTCAAATCATTTTTTAAAAGGTGACAAATTACATAAAATGAGTCACAATAACGATGCAAAATTCCTAAATGCTTCAATGTATCCCGACCTAAACTTCAAAATTCAGACAAAAGGAGAAATGAAGTTTCTTGGCCTCTTGTAGGAGCTGTCTGTAGCCCCGGTAGCATTTGCACGTGATTATATTGTTGTTTCGACAAGGATTAATTGTACCGGTAACTACAACGGCTTCAACGGGATATTTTTCTTCATCTCTATATCGCATTTAGGCTTTCCTATGCACAATAACGGGCAGCGAGTGTTGTACAGGTCAACAGAGAGTAATAAGGTCAAATTTATTCACTAAGATTGTTTAGTTGACAATTTTGCTGCTAAGGAGAAACGAGGGCGTTACACGGAAGTCGCATCTCTGCAATTTCTTTACAGACATTTCTCAGAAGCATAACAATGCTTTATAATTCCACATCATTGAGTATTCAATACATATATTCATCTATAAAAAAAAAGTCCGTCGTTTATATCAATTATTTCCTCCGAGAATTTGTAAACATACATTGCTAAGTTGCACTTCCATTCGAAGTTATCTGAACTTATTAGGGCAATGCGTTGGTTTATTGGAAGAGTAGGGCGGGTGTTTGCACTGTATTGGACATCTGTTCATGTGATTGCAGGTCGCAAATTTCAGTATTCAGCCTAATTCAAACCGTTAGCCTTATCTTTGGCGACGACAATGTGGGCCGATAAATAATAATATTTTGTAGTCGAGAATGATTTAACCAATCGTGCGTTATTTCTAGAGGTAAAATATGTTTTGATGAGTCCAAGATGAATCAAAAAGTTTGTGTTCGTATTCTTCGCTAGCAGCATGATGAGCACCGAAGTATGACCAGCTTATCAAAGCAATCGTATTCTTCGCTAGCAGCAAGACGAGCACCGGAGTATGACCAGCTTATCAAAGCGATCGTATTCTTCGCTAGTAGCAAGACGAGCACCGGAGTTTGACCAGCTTATCAAAGCGATCGTATTCTTCGCTAGCAGCAAGACGAGCACCGGAGTATGACCAGCTTATCAAAGCGATGCATATAATTTATTTATGTTTATGATTTATTTATGCTGATGATACGGCCCTGGTTACGAATTCGGAGGAGAAGCTATGTAGGCTAGTGTCTGAGTTTGGTAGAGTGTGTGAGAGGAGGAAGCTTCGAGTGAACGTGGGTAAGAGTAAAGTAATGAGATGCTCGAGGACTGTCGATGCGAGCAAAATTAGTGTCACCCTAAATGGAGAGCTCTTGGAGGAAGTTCAGTGTTTTAAGTATCTGGGCTCCCATGTGGAGAAAACTGAACTAGTGGAAACTGAAGTGAAGGCGCGAATGAAGGAGGGATGTAAAGTGTTGGGTGCACTGAAGAGTGTAATGAGCTGTAGGACGTTGGGGATGGAAGCAAAGAGAGGGCTGTATGAGGGTGTTGTTGTCCCAACTGTACTCTA
>SDVV010046059.1:0-10008 GCA_016164225.1 Gammarus roeselii
CCAAAATGATGCAGTACCCGACCAATTATGCCTGAAATATTTTGATACATGGAAGATGCAAACCTAAAACATCCTAATAATTCCTATAACTGGATGAGATAACAATTCAAAAATCAGAAAACAATACAAATTCAACATATATCAACCGATCATCACTAAGTATACATAACACAATTAAATAACTTACAATAAATCAATATCGTTTAGCTACTCTCGCTATAGGGCATCCAACCGATACCCGCTATGCAAAAAAATCGAGATAAGACTACCCGAATAGTCAACATAAGCTTGATAACGATTCATTTGGAACATGAGGATACATGGTAACACCGATATATCTGGTTCAAAAGTAGACAATGCGTTATGGGGTAGATAGATTCTTGTAACAAAGCTACTGCATCCTAAGAAACATATACATCAACCCGCCAACTACCAAAATATTACACCATACTATTCCTATAGGTATTATATAATTATGAAATAAATGGATGGAAAACAAAAACGTTGCCCCAAATCCAGCCAACAGGCTTTAACAAAGCATCCAACCGAAAACAACCCACTAACCAACTACCGAATGAGACAATTATAGCGCAACTAGATAAGAATACAAACATATATGTACAGAAGAAATATATAAAATCATTAAGCCAGACATAAATATATGATGATATAAACACTCAAACATAGCAATCATGCCACGGAAATTATGTAAGCAATTCAAATAACAGGTGAAAGCAGTCTCAACTAATTTTTCAAAGCGCATCCGATTTTTTGTCTAGGGGGTTCTCTACCGCACCCCACCCCTCCTGAAATGTGTTATAACAAAATTCCCACCAGCAACGAATAAATATATATAATGAGCAACAGTTAGTGACCAAGTATACCCCAATACAGTCATCTAAAGAAAAAAAATATATAAATACAATAAACATTCATAATTCATAGAAATTAAAATGCTCAAAACATAAAACCTTCCCAATCTAGGCCCGTCCGTTGGCGCCGCCCGAGTGCCAACCGTAAGCCAGCCGAAAGCCTCTTTGGCCTGTTGTCTGACTCACAAAGAGCTAAGGTCCAAAAAAGTAATTAACTTGACCCAAAAGTAATTCACTTGATCCAAAAGTAATAAATCATTGCAATGTCCGAGTTACATTTGGGCTAAGTCGGACACCCCAAGTAATAAGATACATCCTAACAATTACATTGTCCGAATCGCTCAGGGCGTTTTCCGTGAAATAATAACTATTTTGGTTATGGAAAGGAGTGATGTGTTCCATTCACGGGGGTTATGGAGAGGATTGATGTGTTTCGTTGACGTTAGTTATGGACAGGATTAATGTGTTTCGCTGACGGTGGTTATGGACAGGAGTGATGTTTCGTTGACGGTGGTTATGGACCGGTGCGATATGTTTCGTTGACGGTGGTAAAGGACAAAAGCGATGTGTTTCGTTCACGGTGGTTAGACAGGAGTGATGTGTTTCGTTGACGGTGGTTATGGACAGGAATGATGTGTTTCATTCACGGTGGTTATGGACAGGAGTGATGTGTTTCGTAGACGGTGTTTATGGACAGGAGTGATGTGTTTTATTCACGGTGGTTACGGACAGGAGTGATGTGTTTCGTAGACGGCGGTTATTGGCAGTAGTGAGGCGTTTCATTCACGGTGGTTATAGACAGGAGTGATGTGTTTCGTTGACGGTGGTTATTGACAAGAGTGATGCGTTTCATTCACGGTGGTTGGACAGGAGTGCTGTGTTTCGTTAACGGTGGCTATGGACAAGTGCGCTGTGTTTCATTCATTGTGGATATGGACAGAAGTGATATTTCGTAGACGGTGGTTAAAGACAATAGTGGTGCGTTTCATTCACGGTGGTTATGGACAGGAGTGATGTGTTTCGTTGACGGTGGTTATGGACACGAGTGATGTGTATCGTTCACGGTGTTTACAAGTGTTCGAAAATAACAATAGGCCTTTTGGCTCAAACCAGGTTGCCTTTTGATAGCGAGAAGATTAGTTCTGAAGTAGAAAGGCTAAGAGCACTACAGATACCATTTCTGTTTTTAAACATCAAGAAAGGGAACGGTTTTGCTACTTAACGGCGATTCATATAGAATTTATCGAGCCGTTAGTTAAACGTTCCAATTGTATTGCTATTTATAACCTCTGCTGGAAGTTTGTTCCAGTCTTCGACAACTCTATACGTGAAGAAACTGAGAGTGATGTCGAGCGAGAAACATTTCTCAACGATTTTGTATCCATTGTTCCTAGTCACTCCATTCGCCTCTAGAGTGAAAAGGCTCTCTCGGTCGACGTATTCATTTCCTTCATAATCTTCCACACGTCGATCATGTCACCTCTGACTCGACGCTTCTCTAACGAATAAAGATTGAGTTCACGTAATCTGTCTTCGTACAATTTGTTGCGCAGGGGGAGGGATCAGTTTCGTAGCTATACGTTGAACCTCCTCTATTTTAATATCGTCTTTTTAAGATATGGAGACCAGACTTGAATGGATTACTCGAGATGCGGTCTAACAATTGTATTGTATAACCTAAGAATACTGTGTCTGCTTTTGTACGAGATAGTGCAGGATATCATACCTAGCATTTTGTTGCCTATTTTGGCAGCATCGTTACATTGCTTGCTGCTTTTTAAGTCGTTACCAATGATGATACCTAAATCTATCTCTTCGGTGACAAGAATCAGTTTCTTTCCGGAAATTGAATATTCGTGCTTGAGGTAATGAAGACCTATGTGCAAGCTTTATATATGTCAACATTACATTTCATTTGCCACTTTTCTGTCCAATCAACAAATTTGCTCAAGTCAACTGAAGTTCAGTTTGACTGTTCCTACTATCTTAGTAGTGTCTGCAAACATGCTAATGTTCGAAAACACGTTTCTGTCGAGACGGTATATGAATATTTAGAAGAGAACCGGACCTCTCACGGATCCTTGAGGCACGCCGCTTGTAACATCACCCCAAGAGAAGGAAGCTCCGTTAAAGTGAAACTTGCTCCCATCTGTCCAACCTTTTATCCAGTTATTAATTAAGCTCGCCTCGAATACCGATGATGTGCAAATTACTAACTAAGCGCTGGTGGGAGCCTTCTGAAGTCAAGGTAAAGGATGTCGATTGGAGATTTTGCTTCTTGAAATTCAATTACATTCATGAAAAAAGTAGCAGGTTTGTATGACAAAAACGATTGTGTCTAAAATCATGCTAATAGACCTATAAACTTGTTCGATTCTAAGAATTCTCGAATTTTATCCGTTATCAAACTTTCCATCAATTTGCCAATGACTGAGGTGAGACTAATTGGCCGGAAAGTGTCTCTTTCCATTGAGAGAGGCAAATGCAATTTTTGAGAGATTGGGTGAAAATGTTTGGTCTATTCTGGGGATTATGGACAGGAGTGATGTGTTTCATTGACGGTGGGAATGAACAGGAGTGATGTGTTTTCTCGACGGTAGGCATGGACAGGAGTGATGTGTTTCCTCGACGGTAGTGATGGACAGGAATGATGTGTTTCATTGACGGTGGTTATGGACAGAAGTGATATGTTTCCTCGACGGCAGTGATGGACAGGAGTGATGTGTTTTATTGACGGGTTTTGGACAGGAGTGATGTGTTTCCTCAACGGTAGTTATGGACAGGAGTGGTGATACGTTCAATTGGAGGTAGTTTATGAACAAAGTCTGACACGTCCCATCGAAGGAACACCATGATCGGGGGTGACGCGCTCCAGTTACAACACTTTAGTTGAGGAAGGACTGACCGTTCCATTCAAGGTTTAAAAGTGGCGCTCTATCCTACTGGGATGGAACACACTCGCGGTCTCGAGTTCGGCTCTGATACCATTACGCTACTGTGAGTGGTTGCGAGCCTGGCTCTGATAGCATTACGCTGCTGTGAGTGGTTGCGAGCCTGGCTCTGATAGCATTACGCTACTGTGAGTGGTTGCGAGCCCGGCTCTGATAGCATTACGCTACTGTGAGTGGTTGCGAGCCTGGTGCTGATAGCATTACGCTACTGTGAGTGGTTGCGAGCCCGGCTCTGATACCATTACGCTACTGTGAGTGGTTGCGAGCCCGGCTCTGATAGCATTACGCTACTGTGAGTGGTTGCGAGGCCGGCTGTATTTGGGTGGTCGCGAGTACGGCGCTGATAGCATTACGCTAGTGTTAGGTTGGTTGCGAGGCCGGCTGTATTTGGGTGGTCGCGAGCACGGCTCTGATACCATTACGCTACTGTTAGGTTGGTTGCGAGGCCGGCTGTATTTGGGTGGTCGCGAGTACAGCTCTGATAGCATTACGCTTCTGTTAGGTTGGTTGCGAGGCCGGCTCTATTTGGGTGGCCGCGAGCACGGCTCTGTAATCATTACGCTACTGTTATAGGGTCGTAATTTATAAACAAGGTAGAACTAATTCTATTAACGCCTGAGCGAAGAAAAGTGATGTGTTCCATTAAGGATTGTTCATGAAGGAGTTCCACGTTCCACTGACGGCAGTTTAGGCATGACGAGTGACGTGTATTACTGTAAATACCGTCAAATTAAACTCTATGTTATTATGTTCATGAAGGAGTTCCACGTTCCACTGACGGCAGTTTAGGCATGACGAGTGACGTGTATCACTGTAAATACCGTCAAAGTAAACTAAAAGTTATTATTCGATTAAACAGCGATGTTTAATTACAGCAAATACGTTCATCTTTGACTACGTTTTACAGTTTTTAAAATTAAAAACGATCGCCCTTCGAATGGCCTTGTGCAGGTGTACTTATAGAGCTTCTTAATTGTTTTTTGAATATGTTCTTATGTCGGCCAATGAGTTGTATAAAATTTCCCTGGCGTTCAATGTTGAAGTGGCTCTCATACAAATGTCAACTGCTTAGAATGTGTCGAAACGGCAGATATGCGTGAAACTTCCACGGAAAAGGCAGGAGAATTATTTGACATTCTGATGAAACTAATTCCGGTGAGTGCTTGCCAATTTAAATTGATCAGAATAGATGAGTCACGCGCATGCCTCGCCGAATGAAATGTAATTCATACGAAGAACTTTTTTAGCAAAATGATTTGTATTTTAAGCTTCACGTCCCCGTTCCATGACGCGTCATTTTAGAATTTATTTTCTCATCCTCCAGGACTTTGCGTCCTCACTCAACGTCAATTGTCCATTTTCTTGGCCCGAATTACATTGAAGAATTCCCCTTGCTATTCCAGCCCAGGATTCCAGCCCTGCTTCCTAGCCCATCTATACTGCTATACGAGCTTCCAGCCATAGCAGCTTTCCAGTTGCCACCAATTAAATGACCACAGCCAATAGAGGCCTTCTTTCCCTTGGGCTACGTGGTCACTCCGGCCCGCCCGTGACGTTCACGACCGTACGTCACCGTTAAGGCAATCAAGACCAGTAACCGCTGAGCCAGTTTACCTCTGCGGATGTTAGTGTGTATGTCTGCACATCTATAGTGCTTGATCTGCGTGCTAGGCTATGTTTGAGGGTTTGAATTACAGACACAAAATATATCGTGTCAGTATTGCAACGACACGGGAGGCGGATGTTCAACGATCGGACACTTCCACTATGCGTATAGTGTAGTAGATTCAAGTCTCAATATTAATATTTACTAAAAAAATGTCCGTGAAGTAGAGAAAATCAAATGGAAACGAGGCGACACATTCCACTCTAGTCTAACCATTCCCCTCCAGTCTAACAATTCCCCTCCAGTCTAACCATTCCCCTCCAGTCTAACAATTCCCTTCCAGTCTAACATTTTTCATTCAGTCGAACCAGTCCTCTCCAATCTAACAAGTCCCCTCCAATCTAACAAGTTCCCTCCGCTTTAACAAGTCCCCTCCAGTCTAACCAGTCCCCTCCAGTCTAACAATTTCCCTCCAGTCTAACAATTCCCCTCCAGTCTAACAAGTCCCCTCCAGCCTAACCAGTCCCCTCCAGTCTAACAATTCCCCTCCAGTCTAACAATTCCCCTCCAGTCTAACAATTCCCCTCCAGTCTAACAATTCCCCTCCAGTCTAACAAGTCCCCTCCAGTCTATCAAGTCCCTTCCAGTCTAACCAGTCCCCTCCAGTCGAACAATTTTATCTGTTTACAGTACCCTATAAATCCTGGTCATTTGCCAACAATTCGTAACTGAGCAATAATTTAGAAAATGCTTTCCGTCCGTTCAAGTTTAAATGAAGAGGCACTTAATTATCTCTGCATTAAAGAGAGGCCTTCCTGGTTACTGGACTCTTGGTTTATTGCTCTCTGCAAACGTACACACTTTGTCATGCCCCCATACATGGGCAATGTCAATTTCCGGCAAGTAGACAGTCGTCAATAACATTCTTATTACATTAGACATGCAGTGGCCAGATTGTCAGGTAGTATAGTCCGACAAGGTAATTTTTAATAAGAGAACCTATGAGCAGCAAACAAGCTGAACTGAAGCGAACGGAATTCATTGGGGCACATACAGCAATCAAGATGACGCCCGGTACAGGGACAACAACATCATAGGTCACGCTTGTGGCGGAAGTGAAATGTGTGTAGCAGCAAAGGATAGTTTAAGAGAGCCAGTGTTGACTCGACCCCGATACGGACTGGTTGCTTGCCTGTGCTCGCATCCCTTACACCTAACTTAAACTCCTATTTTCTCGACTTGTATAAATTGTATAGTTGCAACTAAATTCTATATACAACCCAATCCAATTGTTTGTCTAGAAGTCCTCAGCCTTCAATATCTTAAGATATAACACACTTACTGCACCTAAGCAAAGTTTGACAATTCCTTACACATTCCAGCACATTCATGGGTGTACACTCTCACCCACTCACCCATAAGCCCCGGCACACACCATAACACACATCAATACTCAAATAGTGTAGTGCCAGCAGCAGCAGGCATGTAGACGACCCAATGCTCTCTAAACAAGCTCATCTGCTCAACCCTAATAACCGCTGCTCCTCGATTAAAAGTGAAGCGGTAATATCCTGAAGTGGCAGACCTTCTCATCAGCACACGGCGAAAAACTTCCCTCCCAATTTAGTGACGATTATTGCACCGCAAAATATCTGTAATTAGGTCCCGATGATTGCTGCCCAGCGCTGAGCGGGCTTCCTGCCATGGGGGGGAGGGAGAGGGGCAGAAAACATAACGGGGGTACGGGCAGTGTTTCCCACTATAGGGGAGGAAACAGGACGGTGGCTTGTGGAAAACGGGCTTTCCGAAAAGGGGCAAAGGTAACGAGACAAGGTTCTGTGCAGAGTAGCCTCCGGTGAGGGGGTAGAAAATTAGACGGGTGTACACTTGACAAAATACAGTGAAAGTAGTAATGTTACTGTCAATTGTGGACGGAGGGTGGGGATATTTTGCTACGAGAATCCCGTTTTTATTCAAAAACCGTCAACGGATATAACAATTTTTCTGTGATAAACTGAAAAAGAACATTAATTCGGCAAAATCAACGATGCAAGCCGGCGCACAATAATTTTTTTTTTCCTCTCTCAATCGCTCGTCCTTCAGACTGTGAACACAATTCTCTGGTATCGAGCCATCGAGCGATGGTGTGAAGATACCCCATGCTGCTGAATATTTGATGCATTGTTAATGCGAAATTATTAGAATATGTATTAATCATCCACATTTTAGATTCTCCAGCGGAATGTAGTTTGAGGTGTGCTCGGCGAAGCAAGGGGGCAGGGGGCGGGAGCTGCTTCAACCACCCTCCTCCCCTCCATCTTTCATGAGCTGAAAAAGATGGAGGAATTCATAGGGAAAATTTGAAGAGTCGTGCATTCGGGGAGTAAACTTAACGAATATTGGAAAAAAACTTCCCCCCCCCCATTGGAAAAATGTTAGTTTCGCCCCTGGAGGCTATGCACATAACGTTATGTACATGACATGTGCGCAGAGAGGGCTCCCCACTACAAGATGCTTGTGCTACACTGTACCAGCCGTTTGATTGGTCAACCCTTCTTAGGTACTGCAGCTGTTTACTGATATTGACGTCACAGGCGTGAGTTAGGAATATGTAATAATAAAATGTCAAAATATTTGTTGAAGATATGTGTAACAGAAATGATTGCCATTTACAAATTGATAAATGTATTGATGAGTCGTTCACAAATGGGCTGTTTGTATCCAATACTCACTGTGAACTATTCTACGAATGCATATAAGCCCATCAGCCTCAATGGACTTTACCATCTCCAACATATTCGCAAATGCGTCTGGTGTACAGCCGTCAGAAAAACAAACATTTACATCCTAGGGTTTATTATAATCTGGACAAATTATGTTTGTATGTTTTTGGTCATGAATAAGTATATCTACGATTTTTATAAAATTGACAATTGAAAGATGCAAATCCCAGGTTATAAAAAAAAAAGATTCTACACCATTGCCAGGAATCGCTGTATGATAAATCTGCGTTGTGCAAAATCGCGTAAACAGGGAATTTCCGTGAAATATTCGTTGCACTGCCGGGTTCCGTTAAAAACGGTGCAACGACTTGGCCAATGACCGATCAATCCCCGTTGTTTTTAACATTGTTTGTGCTGTGCTTCTCGCATTGAGGGTGGGGGGGGGGAGGAAATTGACGGAGAGGAAGTGAGCGTAGATCGGGGGCTTCCAGCTATGAAACGGAGAATACACGGGGGTGGTCTGTGCAGTGCGGGATCTCGCTATAGGAGGAAGAAAACATAACAGGGGTGTGGGCAGAGCGGGCTTTACACTATGAGGGGGGGGGGGATCCATGAGTGTGCGCATTCCTCTACCGAGGGTAGAAATCACAACGAGGACGTGCGCAGAGCGGGCTTCCCACCATTGAGGGTAGAGATCATTGTGAAGCGTGTATAGAGCGGGCTTTCCGCTACTTGGGCGTAGAAAATCGGACGGCAAAGTGCGCAGGGGCGTGCGCAGAGCGGGCCTCCCGCTATGAGGTGGAGAAAACAAAGCTAGCAGGAGCGTGCGCAGAGCGGGCTTCCTGGTATGAGGTGGAGAAAACAAAGCTAGCAGGAGCGTGCGCAGAGCGGGCTTCCCGGTATGAGGTGGAGAAAACAAAGCTAGCAGGAGCGTGCGCAGAGCGGGCTTCCTGGTATGAGGTGGAGAAAGCAAAGCTAGCAGGAGCGTGCGCAGAGCGTGCTTCCTGGTATGAGGTGGAGAAAAAAAAGCTAGCAGGAGCGTGCGCAGATCGGGCTTCCCGGTATGAGGTGGAGAAAACAAAGCTAGCAGGAGCGTGCGCAGAGCGGGCTTCCTGGTATGAGGTGGAGAAAACAAAGCTAGCAGGAGCGTGCGCAGAGCGGGCTTCCTGGTATGAGGTGGAGAAAACAAAGCTAGCAGGAGCGAGCGCAGAGCGGGTTTCCCGACACTAGGGGACAGAAAACACGCAGGGTGCGCACTGAGCGGGCTTCCCGCTCTGGAGGAAAGGGAACATGTCAGAGATGCGTGCAGAACGGGCTTCTCGCTATGCAAGGAGAAAACATGACGGGCTAGTGCGAAGAGTGGGCTTTCCACTACTATGGAGTAGTAAACACGACTGGGTGTGCCAGAGCAGGCCTCCCGCTATGTTGGGAAGAAAACAAGTCAGGAGTATGTGCAGAGCGGGCTAGGTGGTCGAAAATATGACGGGGGCATGCCCAGAGCTGGACTCCCGCTATATTAGCCGTACGGGTGTCAATGGCAGACACCACTTTCAACTAATATACTGGTGAGCGTGCTATAGTTGGGGCATTTCGAGGCGAATTGGGTAGGATTTGTCGAGCCATGACTAGAACGTTTTGATTGTTTCATTGTTTACAATTCTACTGGAAGTCTGTTCCGTTCCTCGACGATTCTATACGTGAAGAAACTGCTCGTGATGTCGAGTGAGAAACGCCTACCAAAGGAATAAACTGTGCGTTATGTCGAGTGAGAAACGCTTACCAACGAAAGAAACTGCGCGTGATGTCGAGTGAGAAACGCTTACCAACGAAAGAAACTGCGCGTGATGTCGAGTGAG
>SDVV010046060.1:0-10008 GCA_016164225.1 Gammarus roeselii
CGTCAGAATGTCGCATATCATAGGAGACACTTGGGTGGTGATCGTCAGAATGTCGCATATCATAGGAGACACTTGGGTGGTGATCGTCAGAATGTCGCATATCATAGGAGACACTTGGGTGGTGATTGTCAGAATGTCGCATATCATAGGAGACACTTGGGTGGTGATCGTCAGAATGTTACATATTATGGGAGACACTTGGGTCATTTCAACAGGAATCATGATATTAAAAAAAATCTACTTGACGTACACTTTACCAAACGAACCTCTTCGTTTGCAAACACTTCTGAATCGGTGAATATTTTCGTTAGACCGCCGTAAATCGACGAACCACCCTCCTACTAAACGATTTCGATCGTTTTGTAAAAAGGCTTTGGTGAGACCTATTCACCCTTTTTCTTGTCGCAACCTGTTCCATCAGTCCACTCAGTGCTCGGCTATCCCAGCTGCCTGTTCCATCAGTCCACTCAATACTCGGCTATCCAAGCAGCCTGTTCCTTCAGTCCACTCAATACGCGGCTATCCCAGTGACCTGTTCTAGCAGTTCACTCAATACTCGGCTATCCAAGAAACCTGTTCTATCAGTCCACTCAATACGCGGCTATCCCAGCGACCTGTTCCACCAGTTCACTCAATACTCGGCTATCCCAGCAACCTGTTCTATCAGTCCACTCAGTGCTCGGCTATTCCAGCAACCTGTTCCATCAGTCCACTCAATACTTGGCTATCACAGCGACCTGTTCCAGCAGTCCACTCAATACTCGGCTATCCTCGCAAAACTCCAGTGCATTAGAAAGCCTTAACACTCAAATCTTATCTATCCCATCAAAGCTCGCTCCAAGCGTTCGGTAACAGTTCAGTGTACCTCAGATAACGAACAATGTTTGTTAGGTTTAGGTTTTCCTTAGCCAATAAAATAAAATTTACCTCGACGTAACGAAAGCGGGCTTCCCTCGAGATGTTTAATCGTTACATGGGTGGACAGCAGTGTTCCATTTTTCCCTGATACTGCAGTCTTTCATGTTGTTGGTGATATTTAGTTAGTGTCAACGAACCCTCTAAGTGATTCCTAGCAACGAATAACATTCCAGTTGTCCATTATTCCTGTGATGAAAAGGCACGAGAAATAGTCCTAGCTGGTGTTGCGGTAAACACAGCGCTCAGCTGGTTCACATCACGCTCTGTGAACGTGTTACCCCAACATGAATGTCAGTTGAACTGTAGACGACCCTTAGCTCATCATAGTAACTGTAGACGACCCTTAGCTTATCATAGTAACTGTAAACGACCCGTAGCTCATCATAGTAACTGAAGACGACCCATAGCTCATCATAGTTATTGACTTGGTTCGTGCATGAGCTTTGAAGTAATTCGAGTGTCTACGTGATTACTTCACATTTTTTGCGATATTCACCTGTTTAGATGCTCTGAATTTGATTGTCTACATGATTATCTCATATTTCTTGCAATATTCAGCTGTATAGATGCTCTGAATTTGATTGTCTACGTGATTACCTCCCATTTCTTGCAATATTCAGCTGTATAGATGCTCTGAATTAGAGTGTCTACGTAATTACCTCACATTTCTTGCGATATTCAGCTGTATAGAAGCTCTGAATTCGAGTGTCTACGTAATTACCTCACATTTCTTGCAATATTCAGCTGTATAGATGCTCTGAATTTGATTGTCGACGTGATTAACTCACATTTCTTGCAATATTCAGCTGTATAGATGCTCTGAGTTAGAGTGTCTACGTAATTACCTCACATTTCTTGCAATATTCACCTGTGCAGATGCACTGAATTCGAGTGTCTACGTAATTACCTCACATTTCTAGCAATATTCACCTGTAAAGATGTTCTGAATTTGATTGTCTACGTGATTACCTCACATTTCTTGCAATATTCAGCTGTATAGATGCTCTGAATTATAGTGTCTACGTAATTACCTCACATTTCTTGTGATATTCAGCTGTATAGAAGCTCTGAATTCGAATGTCTACCTCACATTTCTTGCAATATTCAGATGTATAGATGTTCTGATTTCGAGTGTCTATGTAATTACCTCACATTTCTTGCAATATTTAGCTGTATAGATGCTCTGAATTTGATTGTCTACGTGATTACCTCACATTTCTTGCAATATTCAGCTGTATAGATGCTCTGAATTTGAGTGTCTACGTAATTACCTCACATTTCTGGCAATAGTCACCTGTATAGATGCTCTGAATTCGAGTGTCTATGTAATTACTTCACATTTCTTGCGATATTCAGCAGTTTAAATGCTCTGAATTCGAGTGTCTACGTAATTACCTCACATTTCGTGCAGTATTCATCTGTAAAAATGCTTTGACTATCCAATTTTGCCTATGGGATATAAATAAGTATTTTTGAATATCAGAGAATGCCAGACATGTTTCAGATTTATATTTACCTGGATACATGTTCAGCGTAATCCAAATAGTTGAGTCCCCGAAGAAATACTGCTCGATTACAACTTCAATTATTTACTATAAAAATGAAATTGTGCGAAGAGGTGTTAGGGTTCCATTACATGTGTTTATTTCTTGAAACCAGCTTATGTTTGGAGTTTTATTACCCGTAGTTACTTTCTGAAAGAACACAAATTGGTGCTTTCATCCAAGGAAAATAAACCATGCTTGTAGTTTTATAATATGAAATTACTAGCTGAATCTAACATCTCCCACCCCGCTTTCAGAGCTGGAGCACAGTGAGGGCAGTCTGCAGGAGAGCGCACTGCTGCAGGCCCCTGTCTCGGCCGTGCACCTCAGGATCACCATTAAACAAGGTCAGGACACGAGGGCCAACACCATACAATTACCATTGACAAAGATGGTCGCTAACGGGGAATCGTAAAGTTAATCTTTTAGAGTGCACTATCAGGGTTATATTGATATTTTAAACTGTTTAAAGTTCACGACCACAGCGGGCATCAGTTGGATCAGTAAATTAACCTAACACAACACTTCTTCCTACACATGAGGATTTATCTTGTCGCTTATGAGAGCATAGTGTAGTGGGAGGATTTCACTTCTCACTTTACTTTTCTAGAGTAAGGTAATGAATGCTATGATTGGTTTTAATAATGTCTGAAACATACTAATCTCTAAAACGTTCTCTTCTGCTTATACATGACCAAGTTAGTGGAGATACCAAGCTCTAAATAACAATCTCTAAAACGTTCTCTTCTGCTTATGCATGTTCGAGTTGGTGTTGAGCTTACAGGCTCAATCTCAAGAGGCAGGGCTGGGACTAAATTACCGTACTACTCATACCGAATTGGAATGCAGAGTTTAACTTAACTTGCATCTCATGTTTGTGTGCTGTCGATAAATAAGTTAGATAATTCTAAGTGTAGCTTATACTCTTTAGGGCTAAATGGTAGTGTTAGGGCTTATGTGTGAATGCACGGGAACGGTGTGAAGTATGTCTGTACGTCTGGTCGTCGCCCCCCTCCTCCCACTTCCTCTTTAGGATTCGGCCTTGCATCCGTATCTGTATTCGTTGCCTATTTGTTGCTAGTTTGTTGAAAATGCTATGTCGTGTGAGATGTTGCGGTATCTGGCATTAATTGAGTGCAAACGCTTCTGTTGAATACAAACAACTTCTTCGAACGCAGTTCATTTTCAGTTCCTGCTGCTCCCATCACAAGATTCAATAGACGGAGTGCCTTGTAGCCGAGGCGCTGGAGTCTTGCTACCGTATCCACCGCGTGTCGTAGAAGGCGACTGAAGGGGTGCCCCGTAGCCGGGAGAAGAATTGTGTTTCTGTAACCCCTGCGTGTCGTAAAGGGCGACTAGGAGGGGCGGGGCGAAAGGGCTAGGAATCCCTTTATCTGTAATCATATCTTCAAAGACGGCAAGACGAGCGGGGCGGAGGAAAGGCTCACGCCTCTCCAAACCCTATTGTTAGGGTCGCTGAATGTGCGTGGCTGTAGTACTAATGATGTAAAGAGGAGGGAGATTGGTGAGATGTTTGTGAGGAGGAAGTTTGATGTGTTGGCGCTGAGTGAGACGAAATTGAAAGGTATGGGAGAATGTGAGTTTGGTGTGGTAAGTGAAAGAAAATCTGGTGGGAGGAAGGTTGGGCACGAGAAGGTGGGGTTTTGATAATGAGTGATCGGTTGACTAGTAGCGTTACCGAGTGGAAGGTGGTGTCCTCAAGATTGAGGTGGGTGGAAGTCAAGTTAGGCGTAGAAAAATGTGTATTTGTGAGTGCATATGGTCCAGGTAGCGAGAGGAGGGAGGAGGAGAGGGAGCAATTCTGGACTGACCTGAGTGAGCGTATTGAGAGTTTTGGAGGTCAATTCAATGAAGTTGTACTGGGTGACCTTATTGTGATAGCTGGAGATGCAGTGGTGGAATATGTGATAGGGAGGTATGAAGTTCCCGGTAAAAATGACTGTGGAGAAAGCCTGATAGGTCTGTGTATGGAGCAGGAGTTGGTGGTCGGGAACAGTTTGTTCAAGAAGCGAGATATCCGTACACGTACACATGGGTATGGATGGCCCGTGATGCAGTAGTGGAGAGAGCGCTGATGGATTTGTGCTGAAATCGAGGAGAGCGATGGGGATGCTGCTGGATGTGCGGGTGTTGAGAGGGGAAGGTGAAGGAGTGTCTGACCATCTGCTGGTGGAAGGTAGATTAAGAGTGGAGCAGAGGTGGAAGGGCAACAAAAAAGTGGGAGGAAGAGAGGTAGTGATAGTGAGTGAACTGAATGTGAGAAGCAGAGCAGAGGAGTTCCGACAGGTGTTGAGAGAAGAATATGACAACGTGAGAGGACAGAACCTGAGAGATGTGGAGGAAGAATGGGAGATGTTAAGATATGCGTTGCTAAGATGTGCAAAGAATGTGTGTGGTGTGAGCGGGTGTAGAAGAAAAAGTTGCGAGTGGTGGAACGAGGAGGTTAAACTGACGGTGACACGGAAAATAGGAGTGTTTGAGGAGTGGTTGCAGGTGAAGTCGGTGATGGCATATGAAGGCTATGAAGAGAGGCGAAACGAGGTGAAGCGGGTGGTGATGAGAGCCAAAAGGCACGCTGATGCCAGGTGGGGCAGACGGTTGTGCCAGAATTTTGAGGAAAACAAAAAGATGTTCTGGAAAGAGGTGAAGAGGGTGAGAAAGGGAGAGACCGGAAAGGCATAAGGGGTGGAAGATGAAAACGGCCAGTTGTTGTTGGAAAGTGGTGATGTACGGAAGAGGTGGGCCGAGTATTTTGATGAGTTGCTGAATGTAGAGGATGACAGAGAGGCTGACATTGTTGCTGTGGGTGATGGTGTTTGGATGCCAGTTTTGGGAGAGAGACTTGTGGTGGACATTACCAGGGAAGAGGTGCAGGAGGTGGTGGAGGTGAAGAAAGCAGAGAAAAAAACCTGGTTTGGATGGCGTTGCGACCAAGTGCCTGAAAAAGAATGGAGTAACGATTGTCGAATGATTGTTGAAGTTACTGAACTTGTGTTTTGTGGCTGACGTGGTACCAATTGAGTGGCGCAGTGCCTGCATTGTTTCGCTGTATAAGGGCAAAGGAGATAAAAATGAATGCTGCAACTTGAGAGGTATCAGTCTGTTAAGTGTGGTTGGTGAGTTGTACAGGAGAGTGCTGATCGAAAGGATCAGAGACTACGGATTGCGCAATTGGAGAGGAACAGTGTGGTGTTAGGAGTGGGAGAGGGTGCTCCGATCATATTTTTGCAGTGAGGCACGTCTGTGAGAAGTACCTTGCAAAGGGAAAGAACGTGTTTTGGTCATTCATGGATCTGGAGAAGGCATACGACAGGATTGACAGGGAAATGCTGTGGAGGGTGTTGCGTTTGTATGGAGTGGGCGGATATTTGTTGAAAGCGGTGCAGAGTTTCTATGTTGACTGCCGAGCATTTGTCAGAGTGAGAAGCGAGGTGAGTGATTGGTTCTCAGTGAAAGTGGGACTGAGACAAGGCTGCGTGATGTCTCCCTGGCTGTTCAATATCTATATGGATGGAGTGGTCAGGGAGGTGAACGAGAGTGTGCTGGGTCGTGGCTTGGAGCTGTAGGAAGCGAATGGGCGGAGTTGGCAGCTGAGCCAGTTGCTATTTGCGGATGATACGGCCCTGGATGCGTATTCAGAGGAGAAGCTATGTTGGCTAGTGCCTGAGTTTGGTAGAGTGTGTGAGAGGAGGAAGCTTCGAGTGAACGTGGGTAAAAGTAAAGTAATGAGATGTGCGAAGAAAGTTGATGCGAGCAGAATTAGTGTCCTCCTAAATGGAGAGTTGTTGGAAGAAGTTCAGTGTTATAAGTATCTGGGGTCCCAAGTGGAAACGACTGAATTTGTGGAAACTGAGGTGAAGTCGCGAGTGAAGGAGGGGTGTAATGTGTTGGGTGCACTGAAGAGCTTTGTGAGCTGCAGAACGATGGAGATTGAAGCAAAGAAAGGGCTGTATGAGGGTGTCGTTGTGCCAATTGTGTTGTACGGATCTGAGACATGGGGGGTGAGAGCAGAGGAGAGACGAAGGTTGAATGTTTTCGATACGAAATTTTGAGGAGCATCGCTGAAGTGTCGCTAAGAGACAGGTTCACTAACGACGTGGTTTGCATCATAACGGGGATGGTGAAGAAGTCAGAAGACAGAGCTGATTCGTATGTCCTGAGATGGTTAGGGCACATGGTGAGGAGGGATGAAGGGAGATTGGTGAAAAAGGTATTGAAGTCAGAGGCGAGTGGACGTAGGCCTCGAGGGAGACCGAAGTTTGGGTGGATGGATGGTGTGAAGCAGGCGTTAGGATGGAGAGACGTGAGTGTGGAGGTAGCGAGAGAGCGTGCACTGGATAGGCGTGAGTGGAGAATGATAGTGAATAAATGAGTTTTAACGCTGCCCTGATGTGCTTCCCCGCCCTAGGCATATCGTTGAAAGACGAGGTAAACCAGTCATGCTGTCGGGCCCTACTGCCGACACTGACCTCAAACCGGAGGGTGTGTTGCAAGGTCCCTGGCCGGACTCTTTTGCGCAAAATAGCTAAGGTGTGCGAGTGTGAGTGTATGAGAGTTTGAGGTGCGTCTTGCCGTCGGCCACCCCCCTTGCTGGGGGATTTCAGCCTAGTGTCTGTATCTGTACTTCATTTTATCAACTTCGACTCCGAGTAATTTGCTTGTAGCAAAAAGATGATCAAGTGACGAAGTAATCGACGCTCCAAATCATATTTAAAATTAAATCGATTATTAATGCATCAGTTAGTACATTTCAGAGGCCTCAGTTTTGTTGGCTAACAGTATTCAATAACATACTAAGCGACGTATTCGCTTCGAGATAGTTTGCACTCAGATCCGAACTATAGCCAGGTAGAGGGATTTACACAGTTTTGCAATCGTGTGAAAAATCCCCAACATAATCGTACATGCTTCGATTATGAAAAAATGTAGAATCTAAAAGAAAAGTTAGAAATGTGGGAGGCCATGGATGTTTGCGTTTAACTTCTGCATGAACTAAAAACCTAATTCACTTACCCTTCAAGCCTTTTATCATAACTTTTTTTTTAGTTTGAGTTTCTGACCCTACCTCCACTTCCTTGCTTCCCATTTAGGGCACGACCACTTCTGCTCTGTGCACCGCATGCAGCTGGCAGGGCAGGCGACAGGGGGCGGTGGACCTCCTCCTGTGGTAGTAGCGGCTCAAGAAGATGCTGATCTGGAGGACAGAGATGACAGCAGTATCGTCACCAACCACGGCTACCAGCAGAAAAGCTTCGGACAGCAACAGCAGCCTCCAATTCCTCCACCTCCTCCTCCAGCCAAGGTGACTTCTTCTTCTTCCGGTTGGAGGAATGAGGAAGAAGTTGAGGACTACGAAGAAGATCCTGACTATAGAGCGGAAGAAGAAGATGCTCAAGATGCTGTGCAGCCAATGGTGGACGAAGATTCTGACAATGATATTCAGCAGCTCGTAGATGAGGATGACTATGGAGAACAGGCTACGGTTACGGTGGTAGAGGCTGTGAACGACGATGATGATGGAGATGATTCCTCCTCCAACATCATCAGACCCTCCAATTTGAAACTGAAGGAGTCACCCAAGGTGCAAGTGATGCAGAACACGAGTGCCATACTGGAGGGGCCGGTCCAGAAATGGTCTCCTCCGCGCATGAGGTCGCCAGTCAAAGTTCATCCTAGGAGAGAGGTTGGTGCTAGAGATGATGACGACTTCATCTACAACTTACCTGATGCGGAAGATTACTGATGCCAACCTCATTACGGCCTTTTATATGCATTTGACCAATATAAATATAAGATAAAACTTCAGAGTGTTATCGGTGAACCATTAATATAACCCGCTTTACTACAGCGTAGGTTGAATCTATACTCCGGTGTAGATGGAATCTATACTCCGGTGTAGGTGGAATCTATACCCCGGTGTAGGTGGAATCTATACTTCGGTGTAGGTGGAATCTATACTCCGCTGTTGGTGGAATCTATACTCCGGTGTAGGTGGAATCTATACTCCGGTGTAAGTGAAATCTATACTTCGGTGTAAGTGGAATCTATACTCCGGTGTAGGTGGAATCTATACTCCGGTGTAGGTGGAATCTATACTCCGATGTAAATGGAATCTGTACTCCAGTGTAGGTGGAATCTATACTCCGGTGTAGGTGGAATCTATACTCCGGTGTAGGTGGAATCTACTCCGGTGTACTCTTTTCAAAGATTCTGTTTCACTTACCATCATTTCTATGTATCTTTTTCTGAATTGCTGAGTTTGTATTATCGATAGGTGAATCATCTATGGAAGAATAATCAACTGAATCTAGAAATTAAACTATAAATTATTTCACAACGATAAAAATTACGGAAACACGAGATTAAAGCTATCATATTCTGCCTCCAAAGACATGGGTTGACTACCAACAATGTGTAGCTCCATTCATACGGATGCGTCCCTGTACATCGCGGGATATACAAAATAACTCCATTTTAATATCAATATCGTTAACTATAGGAAAAGCAAATGTTAGAATGTGTTGCTTCATCAAAATTTAGAAGTATGGTGAATATTATTTCTGTTATGCGCACTTTAATTTAGGAACAGAAATATAAATATAAACATTCCCCGATAAAACAATGGAAAATAAACCCTCAGTATGAGTTTATAAAGTTGTTCCAAAGACTGTTCTGTATGGGGTACATATGTACTGTGACGTAGAAATAAAACCAGATGCTTGTTATCCATGGCAAACTGTTTACAGAACATACATGGATTGGGAGTTTGCCCGTCAAAGAAATGTGACATCGATTGATAGTGTTCCATGCACTTTCTGAATCTACATACACACATATATATGAGTGTATACACACATATATATGTGTGTATACACACATATATATGAGTGTATACACACATATATATGAGTGTATACACACATATATATGAGTGTATACACACATATATATGAGTGTATACACACATATATATGAGTGTATTTCAAATTATTCAATTTTCTTAGGAGGAGATACACACATATATATGAGTGTATTCACACATATATATGAGTGTATTTCAAATTATCCAATTTATTAAGAGGAGATGTTTCAAAAATGCTGAAGTACCAGAAAAGGCACGGGGATTAACAATGATGAGGATTTCACTCGTGGTGGTACGGCTAGTATTGTTGTTCTTGTTGCTTAGCCCCAGCTCCTCCTGTGGTGTAGGAGCCACGGCAAGGCGGTAGTCTTACACAGCAAGGATATGGTGGCAGCGATGCCCAACAAGGCTATGGTGGCAGCGATGCCCAACAAGGCTATGGTGGCAGCGATGCCCAACAAGGCTATGGTGGCAGCGACGCCCAGCAAGGCTATGGTGGCAGCGATGCCCAACAAGGCTATGGTGGCAGCAATGCCCAACAAGGCTATGGTGGCAGCGATACCCAACAAGGCTATGGTGGCAGCGATGCCCAACAAGGCTATGGTAGCAGTGATGCCCAACAAGGCTATGGTGGCAGTGATGCCCAACAAGGCTATGGTGGCA
>SDVV010046061.1:0-10008 GCA_016164225.1 Gammarus roeselii
AGACGCCTATGAGACATTTTGTTGTCCAACTCAGCGCAGTTTTCAGGAGACCTACTTCACGTGCGCAGTCCTGCGTCAAGCCCGTTATTTTATTCACAATAAGTCGCTGAGCTCTTCATTGAACAAATAGCATTCGATTCTGCTATGCCCAGACCAGTTTCCCATCGTTTGGGAACCTCTTTGCTCGCTAAGGAGGTAATGCAAAGCCTCGGCCGGTATTGAAACAGCGCACCCTCTTGTCTAACTCGGTTTAGCCGGGAGTTTCCACAGAAGGGCATGAACGATTTATCAGCGTAATCAGCGTGCAAGGCAATCAAACCCGCAACCCCGGGACAGGATTGTTATCGGGCAGGAGAAGATGCCGCATCATCTTCGAACAATCTGGGCTTGATTGCAACCTTTGGGGCCTCGGGCCTCGGTTGCAGGCCGCACTCCGACCACTGCGACATGGCTAAGGCCCCAGCGAGGTGGAGCGTAGGTCTCACACATTGAGGACTAAGGCCGCATCAATCGACACAGCACAGCAGGATGAGGTACAAGCATTACTCCAAGATCCCTTGCCTCAGCTGCGTGCGGATCATCAACGAAGCCGTCCTCAACAAGCGAGGTACAATGAAAAACAACGTTTCTGCCCTGGAAACTCATTCCAGCTTTCTCTAACATTTATTCGGGTTGACAAAGTTTAGTTACACGGTTCACAGATAAGAAGTATCATGTGTTCATCGGCGTGAGCTGTGCTGAGAACAGGTACACAGAGTGAACATGCTCGGTAAAGAAACCAATGCATGAATTAATGTTGGCATTTCCCGTCTCTGGACACGGAGAAATTTGGAATGCCAGAAGCAGAACAAAAAAAAAACGTGAACTCAAGGATGGGCAGTCCGGGCGGGAATAAGAAAGAATTCAAGCGTGTGAAATGCGGCAATGCCGGAAGGAGTGAAATGTTCGCAGTCATCGTCATGGAAACAACAGGAAAATAAGGGATAGTAAGCTAGCGAATGCTGTTTTCGAAGAGAAATAGTAATTATATGTAAAGGGTTTTAGCATGCGATTCATGTGTCACCGGGGCTTAAACCCGGGTCATTGAATCTAAGAGCCACTAATGATCCTTCGTGCCTCATTGGCAGAAAATTCGTCACTTGAATTCGATGTCCCGGGTTTGAGCCGCGGTAACAGATAAACCGCGTGCTAAAATCCTTTATGAAATTAACCAGTCAGTCTTTCGGCCCTTCTATATGTGTGTTTGTATAGTTGCTGAAGGCTCTTTCTTCAGCAACTACAACACCCGGCATCGCAGTTAGACCGGGACGAAAGATCGATGCAAGCAATTTCGATGTTTTGTTGAAAAATTGTTATTGCAGACGATTATTCCGTACACGGCTATAAGGTGCTTCATCCCGTCAGCTGGTTTCTCGACTAAGAGTGTCTCATCCAGCCAGCTGGACACTTACATGGTGGCTCATTTTGCTAGCTGGATACTGACGGGAGCGTCTTATCTCGCCAGCTGCATACACTGGCATAAGGAGTCTCATCTCGCCAGCTGCACACAATGGCATAAAGTCTCATCTCGCCAGCTGCACACACTGGCATAGGGAGTCTCATCTCGCCAGCTGCACACACTGGCATAGAGTCATCTCGCCAGCTGCACACACTGGCATAGAGAGTATCATCTCGCCAGCTGCACACACTGGCATAGAGAGTCATCTCGCCAGCTGCACACACTGGCATAGAGTCTCATCTCGCCAGCTGCACACACTGGCATAGAGTCTCATCTCGCCAGCTGCACACACTGGCATAGAGTCGCATCTCGCCAGCTGCACACACTGGCATAGAGAATCTCATCTCGCCAGCTGCACACACTGGCATAGGGAGTCTCATCTCGCCAGCTGCACACACTGGCATAGAGTCATCTCGCCAGCTGCACACACTGGCATAGAGTCTCATCTCGCCAGCTCCACACAGCCACACACTGGTTTAGGGCGTCTCCACTACCCAGTTGGACATACTTTCCATAAGCGTCAATCTCGTCAGCTGGATACTCCGATAACGGTGTCTTATCTTGCCAGCTGGACACACTGACAAAGGAAGTCATATCCCGCCAGCTGGTCACACGGACAAAGGGAGTTTCATATCATCAGCTGGATATTCTGAAGAGAGCGCCTCATCACGCTAGCTGGGCAAGCCCATGAGAGCATATCATCATGCCGGCATGTCACACTTAAGACACAACCGCCCCGCCAGTCTAACTCATGGTGCACTTATCGGACCAAATGCACACGACGGCCCCATCGTGGTGACCGTTGCAGGCAGCTCAGGTACAAAAAAAAACAGGCGTGAGAGGGGCGTGGGCATTCTAGCTCGACCCTGTGGTTGTGTGTGTAAAGACGGACATGGTGAGGATACATGAATTCATAGGACGCCCTGGCACCAGCAAAAAAAGCGGGGGTAGTTCGGCTGACGGGAAATGCCCTACGAGCATAATGCTGAAAAGGGAGAGCAGAGAAATTCGTACTCTGTAGCACACGAGGCGAAGAGTACCTGCCCGACTTTATTTGTATGGATATATTAGCATATGAAACGACATGCATTCGCTCGAAGACCATAGCATACAGCTATCCCACGAGTCTAAGTCTGGAGTATGTCGTCTTTCCACCACAAGGAACGTCCGTAAGGGAACAGATATCAACGAGGACGTAGTGTTACGAGCTGGGACGCAGAGTTTATGATGAAAACCTACGGACGAAGTTTTACGGCCTAGAACGCAATGATACGAACTAAACCCCGCGTTCGAGATCATAACCTAACGAAGTAGGACGTTCTGTTCGGGATCAAAGCAAACGAACAAGGCGTAGTGTTCAGAACTGCGACCTAGTGTTCGTGATCAAAACACACGAGCAGGACGTCCGTAGTGTTGCCGAACAGTAAGAAGCTCTTCGGGATCAAAACACACGAGTGAACATACAAGAATACCCTATTTTGAGAGGAAAACACAAACACCAAGCATCTAACGAGTTTACTTGCACCGTCCATCAAATGTGAAAAGAGTTGCAAGTTCCTTCCTTCAGTTGAGGCTCAAACATGATTACTTCGTCTTTGTCCCGCGGCAACGAGATAACGCATTTGTCGCGCCATCATTCCCTCATGCATTTTAAATCTCGACACTCCCCACTTCTCAACACCACATGCGTCCGTCCAATTAAAAAGCTAACCTAGCGTAAATGTGCACCAACGAATTAAAGAACAGCTTTGGTCTCTCACAAGCCGCTCGAGCTCGTAAAAAATTGGTCGCAGAATAAAAGAGGACACAAATGATGGAGGCTCATTAAAACAAGATGATCGCATTTGCCGAGGAATGCGCGGTGCATTCATGGATGATGAAGAGGGGGGGACGTGCGTCGAGCAACCTTGCAGGGGAGGGGGGTGTTGGAGGGAAAGGTTGGTCTGGCCCCATAACTCAGCCTCTAATGACCGGATTAAAGTAATATACATGTCGCAGCGAGCCGCGCTCGTTGTTTAGTGGCGAATTGGCGAGAAGTGCCTGCGCTCGTCGCTGCGGGCACTGACAGCTGCCAGCACTAATTGCCGGCGATTTATTATATTACAGCTTATTAATTAACACAACGCGCACACGCGCCCATTATTCTAGCCTCAGTGTTGACAAAACGCTGCGGGGACAGAGACGTTGGGGTAAAAGAGAGTAGGGTTAGGGTGATGCGACGCTTCAAGTGAGGGGCACGAAGAGAGTCTGAAGTTGATACTGTAGACGATGAGGGATCACCTCAACGATTATTATTATTCCATCATTCATTTCCATCGTCTATCAATGGGTTTACCAAACTAATGAATAACAAATGACAGTTAATTGACATGCATCTCAACAGCACGTTCCTACAAGCGAATCCCGGAATGTAGATTGCACGTTTGTAATCCCACCAGAGACCAGATTTGTACATAACACGTTCGTAGCCTTACTTGTGAGACCAAATTGGCATATTGCACGTTCGTAGCCTTACTTGTGAGACTAGATTGGCATATTGCACGTTCGTAGCCTTACTTGTGAGACCAGATTGGCATATTGCACGTTCGTAGCCTTACTTGTGAGACCAAATTGGCATATTGCACGTTCGTAGCCTTACTTGTGAGACTAAATTGGCATATTGCACGTTCGTAGCCTTACATGTGAGACCAGATTGGCATATTGCACGTTCGTAGCCTTACTTGTGAGACCAGATTGGTACATTGCACGTTCGTAGCCTTACTTGTGAGACCAGATTGGTACATTGCACGTTCGCAGCCTTACTTGTGAAAACACAGATTGGCATAGTGCACGTTCGTAGCCTTACTTGTGAGACCAGATTGGTACATTGCACGTTCGCAGCCTTACTTGTGAAAACACAGATTGGCATAGAGCACGTTCGTAGCCTTACTTGTGAGACCAGATTGGTACATTGCACGTTCGTAGCCTTACTTGTGAGAACACAGATTGGCATAGTGCACGTTCGTAGCCTTACTTGTGAGACCAGATTGGTACATTGCACGTTCGTAGCCTTACTTGTGAGAACACAGATTGGCATAGTGCACGTTCGTAGTCTTACTTGTGAGACCAGATTGGTAAATTGCACATTCGTAATCCTACTAGCGAGATAAAATACGCAAATTGCAGGCTCATTCAAGCCTCAAAAATATCAGGTCAGGTCTTGTTAACTAAATGCCTACGATTCATTAAATAAAGTTTGGTTTACTCGCTCTAATTTATTTCAATTGGAACAGACTACAATTGAAGGCCCACTCAACAACTGAACACGCCGCTGTTTTATTACGCTTCACTAAAATGAACAAGTACAGTGGCGTAAGAAAATTCGTTTATGGTTACTCTACAACTGAAAAAAAACTAGACTTTTCCACGTGGAACTTACCTTTGTGAAAATTTCTCACGGAATTTTATCGGGACAAGCCTTTATTATGGATAATGT
This sequence comes from Gammarus roeselii, assembly GCA_016164225.1. Taxonomy (NCBI): domain Eukaryota; kingdom Metazoa; phylum Arthropoda; class Malacostraca; order Amphipoda; family Gammaridae; genus Gammarus; species Gammarus roeselii. Next base: position 4,974 of record SDVV010046061.1, read on the forward strand.
TAATTAAACGTCCAATAAGTTCAAAGAAGCAGCAATAAACGTGGTTGAATCATCACAATAAGCAACCTCACCAACACCATCATCAAGGCCCCCACAGTCATATACACCACAATTTGTAGTCACTAACATAGGCAGCCTTATAAAATATCACATCAGAACTAGCAGCAGTAGTAGTACCACCACCAAAAGCGTCAACATAACCGGTAGCAGCACCACCACCACCAGCTTCAGCAGCAATACCAACCACTAGCTGGTGGCAGGACAGGTTCAGGCTTTTGGGAGAGAGGTCAAGACGCGACATGTTCGGCCCCTTCGGTCCCTTTACTATAACGCCGCTCACCACACGCAGTTACGTGCATACTTAGCATCACACTGTGAGTATATAAAGCATTGCATCTTTCCCACGCCAGGCTAACGTGCCTATCATGCCCAGGCCTCAGAGATAAAGTCGTGCGGGATTAACCGTCACTGCATCTTAACAACTTTTATTACGAAGCTTTCTGAGGCCGTATAGTTACAGCATGCAACTAATTCACGTCACGTTTACTACATCTTATAATGTAGTCAAAGTAAAGCTTACGGTAGAAGTTTCAACTTATTAAACATTGAGTTTACTACCTTACGAGGTAGCTAAAGTACAGAGCATACGGTAGAAGTTTAAACATACTTAACATGAAGTTAACTACATCTTACAAGGTAGCTGAAGTACAGAGCCTACGGTAAAAGTTTCAACGTATTAGACATATGGAACCAACAACAGCAGCAGAGCAGCATCAGCAGCAGAGCAGCATCAGCACCCGCCCCCCTCTCCATCTCCTTCAGCAGCAAAAGAGCCCGCAGCTGTAGCTATCCCTACCACTACCAGCGAGCAACAAAACCATGAGTAGCAGCAGCCGCGGTGGTTGTGGTGGCGACGGCGCGGCTTTAATTCATTAGCATTGGTCTGGCAGCACGCAGCGAGCCATAGAGGGGCGCGCGCCCCAGGAATAGTGATGGAGTGGCGCCTGGGGGCAGACGATGCACCAGGGACTCCACCGGGACTGCAAGAGCTCAGGAGGGGACGAGACAATTGCAAACCCAAGCATTAACAAATCAAAATCACGTATTGAACAACTGAAATTGTAATACACAAAAGAATTACTTGCTGCATGCCCTTATGTAACCAAAAGAATTGGGACACGGAACACGGTTAGTGTGAAATTTGTTATTCTCTGGTGAAAGGCAGGGATTATAATTAGGCCGTCATTTAACTAAAAAATAGCTCAAATTAGATATGGGTGGAAACAAGCGAGATTCGCAGAAGCCCTTCCCTCTTGTTGGCCCAAATACTCCGCCAGCTTGCCAATTAACGGGAGTTCGTCTCGCTGACATAGTCATTAACTGCTGTTAATGACTAAGTGAACCAACAATAGAATAGGTAGCCACAGCTACACTCGCATAACTTATCTAATAATTCAGATTAGTGTTGGACCGGATTATTCATTTCGTACATGAATGTGAATTCGAATAATATAGTTTAGGCCTCTTGTGTAGTTTAGGCCTCCCGTGTAGTTTACGCCTCCGTGTAGTTTAGGCCTCCGTGTAGTTTATGCCTCCGTGTAGTTTAGGCTTCCGTGAATGCGGGTATAAAATGACCTACACGCGGGTGCATATATTTCACTATATTATTGAATAATAAAATAAATTCAAACGCGAAAAGTTTCATGACTAATAATCCCATTTTTGTTAACAAATATAATGACTGAACCATGTCCCAGACAGAATAAATAAATGTTAATAATTGTCCTTTTACTCAATGAAGCAGAATTCCCGTCACGAGAAGACGTGCAAGTGACTTCAATTGTATAATAAAAGTTAATTTCCATCCACATCAAGGATTCGTGAGAGCGATATCAAGAGTTTACAATATTTATGTCTCGTCGCTTCTGTCTGAATTGAAATCTTACCCGAAGACGTGTAATGCATGTTAGGGATTCATGCCTATGACCACCACAACATTGTCCCAGTCTCTTCTGCCAGTTAACTGCTCGGATTTTGGTGTAAACGATCTCTAGAATAATTCATGGTTTCGTGTATCGTTCGAGATGCATGCCAGCAAGATTGACGAATAATCTGCTGTTAATCATACAATAAATTACAAATGAAGCCAATTTTCCAACACTTGGTAGGTGATTCTTTCTTATGCTATTGACGATTATTTTCAATCAGAGACGTTCAAACATGGCTCGTCCGAAAAAAGTATTAAAATGCATCTTGGAAGATATTTTTTCCATTTTTTTGGTTGCCATTTGACGTAAATTATATCACGTTTGCCCAAAATACTTTACAGATAACACAAGCCGCGTACGACACAAACCATGTTCCATACGATCAGCGAGAGATTCTTAGTTACTTACTTGGATACTTAAATGAGTAGGATTGACCAGCCGTCAACCACCCTCCGGCTTGAGAGAAGCGGCTGTGTGTCCGTATGAGTAGCAGAGGGCAACGACATATGTTCTGCTTTGTTTCACATTGAAACCGATGCTAGTCACCAATAGAGTGCAATTGGAAATGTTTTTGGAAGCGACCCTCATTATCGTGCCAATTTTATCTTTATATTGATGAAGAAAAACCTTTATGATAACTAAATTCGGGTTCTTTTGACGACTTGTGCGCATAGAAAAAAAAGTAATGGAAACTATTCACGAGTGGGCACGATGGTAAATTGCGGCCCATAACTCATGCAGACATCACGCATTGTTAGCAGCTTATTGCGCGTCATCATGTCTGTTTACCAAGCTTGTTTGATACATGCATACTTGCAGCTGTTGTTCTTCACACGTCGAGGATCATCATCACAGGCAGTAGAAATAGCACCCACCTGGGAGGAACAAAAAACAGGTAATTAGGGACGGTACGCAGCACTCATGGGCTGATAGGTCCAAGAGCAGTGATTTACAGAAGTATATAACAACCAATAATAAATCATCATTCAAACAGCGGGGTATTCTTTGTATGTACCCAAAACAGCTTTGGATGACTACAGCATTTAGCACCAACTGCTGCACAGCAAGCAGCACATCTAGCACCGTTCGCTGCACAGCAAGCAGCAGAGTCTAAAATGCAGAGTTCATCAAATTTGAGAGGCAACAGTACGTGACAAAAACATTCATGAGTTTATGGGTGAGTGCCACTAGCCTCACAGCAACTGATACTGGGCCAAAAGAAGTGCTGAATCGATCACAGAATTTCCTGAACTGAAACATGGCATCAATGATGCAAAACCTGCTCGATGACCAAAGGTAAGCAGCAAAGAAGCCGACGAAGACAATTACATCCTTCAAGAACACAGAACATATGCACAAAAAGTGTGCCTTTATTTACCGCTCAAGATGGTCAATGAGCATACTTTATTCCTTTATATGCTAAGTTGAGTACATCCGATGGCACACACGAACCCTCACGGCTGCCGTTACTTTTCCCCTCGCAATGACACCATCATTTCCCCCATCGTCCCTCTGCCGTAATAAAGCTAACAAATTGATGTTGGGGCCACTCTCAGAACATTACAGGCCTGAGGCAAAGAAGCGAGGGTCTGGTGCTGCTCCTCTCAGCGCCAGCGGGAGGAGGGATGATGGAATGGCTAGTATCCACTACGTACAGCGTAGGTCCTACACGTGCAGGATTCAATGACCATGTAGCATACAGCATTTTACACATACAGGACGATTACTCTGGGCGTATATAATTCGGCACACACAGAATGCAAGCAGCCTCAGCATCAAACTTCGCCTCCTCTTGAACGATGGGGTAGTATTTTCGGTGATCGAAGCCCGTGGGATCACGTGTCTATCTAGTTACCACAGCAAACAGCTATATGCAGCGTGGACTTTGACATGGAGTTCAATCAAATTATCATGTTGTACCTGTAACATCACGCCATAGCGATATAATTTTTTATCGCGCAACTGTCCAACGCTATCAATACAAGCATCAGCGTAAAAAATAACCTTGATTGTAGCCCTTTACATTACTGTCTTCCTAAATTGCGCCTTTGAGCGGCTACGACAAAACGCTGGTCAGACACTCAATAAATAGCAGCCGAAGCGACAGCTGTCACAGACGTCGACAAATCAATCCATGCAAAAGTTTCAACACGCCTACACAGGCACGAGGAAAAACGCCTCGGCCCCTCCATCTATCTATGGTGGCGGGCATCATTAGACGCTCGTGTCACTCCATTGATCTACGATGGCGTGCACGGATAGACGGCTCTGTCTGCCCATCTATCTATTGTGACGTCTATGGGAGTGCATGCCCCCGTCTCACCACCTATCTATTCATCTCTCTATCTATCCATGGTGGCGTGCACGCGTTGAGAGGCTTGAAGCACGCCAAGCTCGGTAGCGTGTCAATGATTCAATCATTTGAGCGGCATCCCCATTCCGACAGCGTCAGGCCATCCATCAGCGTAAATGCTTAGCGTCAGACTGCTAAGGGAAATGAATGGTGAGGCGGCCGGGTCAGTAGCGTGGCTACGGTGGTGATGCTGGGGGTAAGGCAATAGAGCAACTTGATACAGCGTTGAGATAATGCAGGGAGAAAACAATTGGGGGGCAAAATACTTGACTAATGTTGGCCTATTGACCCGTAATGTATAACGAGAAATGTTTTGGCTTGATATTGCGATCCACTTTACCAGTTGCAGTGGGTAGACTGCGATACGGAAAATAAATGTAATATTGAATCAACACACGGCAAAACAATTCTCAGTAATGCCAGTTATATTTTCACTGCCATTCAATCTGCTGAGCATTCCAGCGAGCTCGACTAATAAATGTCAACCATTCGATTATAGTGACTTATTGATAAATAAAACCCCATTAATAGATGGACACAATCAGTACTCACAGTCTGTCTCACGACACCCAATACTCTAATCCTGTTCCTGCTGTGTGTAAACAGCACCCTGGCTCCATTCACCGCCCGTCCGACAGAGGGCGTTGACCGCTTTATCCAGAGCGTCACCAAACGCGGTTAAATGAAGCTCTTC
>SDVV010046062.1:0-10008 GCA_016164225.1 Gammarus roeselii
CCATTGATCAGTACGCCATCGTCCATTGATCAGTACGCCATCGTCCATTGATCAGTACGCCATCGTCCATTGATCAGTACGCCATCGTCCATTGATCAGTACGCCATCGTCCATTGATCAGTACGCCATCGTCCATTGATCAGTACGCCATCGTCCATTGATCAGTACGCCATCGTCCATTGATCAGTACGCCATCGTCCATTGATCAGGATGCCATCGTCCATTAAAGCTTGATAATATTCTTAACTTGGAACGGAATATGTTTATTTACGAACCATTCCTATGTTTACGATTGATACTGCCTGTTCCATCAATGCAAATTAAACTCGCAAGGTTCGAACCACGCATTCAATCCCCCCCCCCCCCCATCGCTGATAGCCGAATTGGTGAGCAGCGTGTGCATGCCTGGCTGGCGAAGAAAGCGCTCTTAGCGAACTAACTAAACGCCGCCAAGTGTGCAGTCGCCTTCCAGGCGCGTTTGATAAGCCAGCCTTGGTGCACAAAAATAAGTGTACAGCGGTCTTCAATGCACACTTCAAAATCTTGAGACTATATACGGTATATATATAGTTATACACTCACACATACATACATGTATATGTATATGTGTGTATATATACATATATATATATATATATATATATATATGTATGTATATGTATATATATATATGTACAATGTATTTCCAGGCATGATTTTTTTCGTGCATTTTGCATTGGTACGGTCTGACGGTACTAGCATCACTATGACGTCCAATCTTTTAATCGTGTCATGCATACCTGCGAGCCTCTTTGAAATACAATCCAACAACGGCCATCACAATCTCTCCATAATGTTTGTATACGATATTATTTATTGATGTGTAACTCTTCTTCCAATATAAATGATGTAGCCTAATTCCACCTTTGCATACCCAGCAAATGTCATTGACCAAGTATTACAATAAGTTGGAACAGTTTGAGTTTCCAACCGCTTGTCCATGGGCTTCTTACTTTATCTTGTTTTATAAGAGTATCGATAATATTAATTGTGATCTTAATTTGCCCACATGAAATACGAACCGTACGTTCACTAGAGATGAGCTGTGACGAATAAATTTTGAACTCCCGTTTCATTCAATCAAAATGTGTGTTTGTTAATGAATTTCCGGTGTTGGATTTAAAAATAGTAAACCCGTTGCCAGACGGCGGGAATAAATGATTGAATAATAATAATAATAATAATAATAATAATAATAATAATCTAGTCATGCATGTGTGTCAAAATTGATAGTTCACTGCCGTAATAAATTGACAGCGGTTTCTGTCACATTGATGATCATGAATAGTTTGAAGGCAAGCTTACTTGTGAGGTCCGTTATCCACCCGCCTTCTCGTTAACTTGTGAGGTCCGTTATCCTCCCGCCTTCTCGTTAACTTGTGAGGTCCGTTATCTACCCGCCATCTCATTAACTTGTGAGGTCCGTTATCCACCCGCCTTCTTGTTAACTTGTGAGGTCCGTTATCCGCCCGCCTTCTCGTTAGCTTGTGAGGTCCGTTATCCACCCGCCTTCTCATTAACTTGTGAGGTCCGTTATTCACCCGACTTCTCGTTTACTTGTGAGGCCCATTATCCACCCGCCTTTTCGTTTAAATAAAGGACTGTTCCTGAAGCAACGGTCGCTTGTTTGAATAAGGAATACATGTAGGAAGTAAAGGGTGGTCGGCAATGTCCAAGTAACTTAGCTCCCTCTTATTCAGGCGGCTAGTAGAGCACGCTCTCCAGCTCCCGACTGTTTGAGTGCTTCGTTTATAACTAAATTGAGTGCAATGTATCTATGGTCCCCTAAGTCCTCCTCTGTGAACACGACGGGCTTATCGTCTCAGTCGTGGCCGTGTCTGGCTTAGGGTTACCGTGCAAGATTAAATTCTTATTTGAAAGTGAAAAGTTTTTTCTTGAGATTTGTTTAATCCAAAGAATTTCTAATATTTTTACCCGTGTCAGACTCACATCAGAACAGGAACCTATACAATTTTGAGCAGGAAAGTGTGTTTAGTCGCCAATTATGAGAGGGAATGAGGCCAGAGAGCAAGCATGGACAGCGAAATGTGTGTCCTTCTGATATCTTTGACGTATGACCAATTGGAGAGCCTGCTGATTCCAGCGAGAACATTAATAACTCAAAGCTATACAAAGATTCCACATTTTAAGGTGCTTTCAATGTGTCTAGCAATAAGATACGCCCAATGTGTTCAGGCCGAAAGATGAGTGTTCAGTTGCCATTCTTGCAATAATTTGCACACATTTCCTTAATGGATTCGTACAGTTAATCTCTCTGCTTACTGATTAGTATTCAATTGATCGGATACGCATATTGGTCGACGAAATCGTCGGTCTTCAATCCATGTACGTGATTACTTTTTGTTCAATTAAACCAAGACAAATAGAATATCCACAAGGAATTGATCGCTCATTTTAGCGTATTTTAATAATATAACTTTTTCCGGTAGTATTATTTTCCTGTTGTAGCATTCTTGAGCTAAGTGTGCTCTGACTTACGACCTTCAGTTCGCATTGAACGGGCGCAGTCGACAGCTCATCATTCCCGACCATCTTGTTTGATTTGTGATAGTGCCGATGCAATCTACAGCTATTCATCATACCTCACCGTGCAGGAAGCTCGCATGATCAAACACGTCTCGTCCATGAATTATTCCTCTGGAAGCCCTTCTTACGTTGCAGTTTCCTACTTCGGGACTGTTAGACGGTGTAGTTCTGAAGGCGAACTCATGCTGCGATGCTCGTGAAGCCAGTGCACTTTGTCCTTCTATCCTGACTCAGGAGCTATCTGTGTTCCCCTGTCGTTGGAGTATCTTGTTCTCGTCTCGTGGGGCTGAGGAACTGCCGCTAGTTGGGGCAATAGGATGGATATGGATTCATAGACTACATCGAAGGGACCTTGCTCAACGGTCTTCTCAATGGGGTAGGCATAGTGAAGTTATAGACTTGACACTGCTTTGGAGTGGCACAGTTTCGGGAGATTAACGTTTCCTATCGAATTGGATACTCACGGTTATAAAAATCATCTAATAGGTGATTGACTCCTACAAAATGTGATCAAATAATACATTTGGTTTCACCTCAACACCTTTCAGTCAATGCCTAAATTGTAGCTGCCCAGTGTTTTCTCCATCTTCACATGTTTAACTAAACAACAAATTTGATTTTGTCCATTTATAATAACCACGCGCCTCGGTTATTGATATCATGTCTGGTTGAGACGAGTGTACTCCCACATGTTCGAAACCTGATTGGCTGATCCGTATTTGTCACATCTTGTGCTCAGTTTCTGGATGTGACTGCTTCTGCAATGCCCTTCGTTAAAATTTGCTGTGATCTTCGTCCCTAACTCTTGAAATACGCTTCGATAATCGTCCAATTGTACTGAAGTTTTTATGATGTATCGTCCCTCTTGATACTGAAATAGTGCGTAGCCTATAATCTGAAATGGCCAAAGGTAATATAGGTTATTTATATAGGGCCATCTGTTGCTTTTTCATTTTATTCATACACCAGCTGTTTATTTTGTTTCGCCTTAGGCTCTAGTGATAAAAGATGTTATCTATTTGAGAACTTGATATTGCCTGCCTCGGATCCCCTTCATTGATGCGCCTTCCCGTGTCCAGGCTGAAACAAACGATCTTTATCAGATTTGAGAAGGTTTCTTGTCTATAAATGTCTATAAATTTGACTCTGGAAACACGAAGAATAGGGAAAACTGAAAGAATTTGGTTGAAATGCTGAGAACACAAGAAATTCCATCATCGCACATTTTGTTTAGTTTTCCATGGAAAATATCAGCGGGGTATAAGAGTCTATAGATTTGAGAGAGTGGATTACATGGTTTCACAATTCAATCAGTATTGAAACATTTGATCTAGGATCCACAATCCACGTTCTAGAACATAGAAATCTACCTATTACCATATTTTGATGGATACCAGTACCGATTCTCCTTTTGAAGCAGATACCCATAAAATGGTCGATTCTTGGCCGCTTCTGATTCTTTTTAATGTATAATGTAAAAAAGGATCATAATAACTTCTACATTTTATTGTTATAAAAATATGATCATTTGTAATTCGATATAATTGCTTCACTATACGAAATCGTCATCCATTGAAATCTTGGGACAATTTTATGCATAAATCCAGAATGTTTTATTTACAATATTTTTGACAAAATCTGGGTAACTAGAATCAAATGAAAATAATGGCTTCAGATTGAAGATCTTCGGAAATTCCCTTTTTTACAATTTTCAAAGCGTCGGATTGTTCACCGCTCACAGCGAGGGTGCGTGAACACGAAAAAAAAAATCAAAATTTCCCTGCCGAAACTCTAGAAGTTCCCCGACTAACATCTTCCAAGGAAAACTTTTGTACCATTTTTTCTATCAATAATTTGGTACAATATGAAGGGTTTTCAATCTATTACGTAATGAAAATGTGAAATGTATTTTTTTTGTTATTTCACAAAAAAAAGTTGTTTGGAAGATAACAGCGATGTTGTTGCCCTCAATCATGTAAATACTCGTGCACATCATTTGTGAGTCCAGTGACAGTTTGTCACTTGATCAATGACCTGGTCTCAATCATGTGTAGCAGATGAATCCCATACAGCTCGACAATTCATTCTGTATTAGCCTGAAAATTTTACAGAAAAAATCTGGAAAACTTGTGGAATTTGTATTGGTGTAATAAGTAGACACACTGATGAAGCTTTATTCTCTATGGGCCTAACGATGTGATTTCGCAGTTTTTTTCATTTAGTATGAACTTTTTGCCATTGCACTGTTTCCACCAAACCTTGGTTTCTGAATTTTATCGCTAAATTTTATCACCTTCTCGCAAGTCTTTCACTTCACATTTTTTATTTATTTCATCAAATTTGTCCTCCGTCATACTTTCACATTTGTTTCATTTTCTTGCAAGTTTCCCTCTTATACTACGTCGCCATGGTTCTTTGTTTTCTTCCAAATGTATCCTCAACAACGTTTTCACCTTTTTATAAAATTTCTCCTTCTACCTGTTTTCTCAACTTGATTCTTATCTTGTTCACTCTCTTTCCTATGTTTATTCACCTTGCTTCTCCCCAAGTTCCTGCCCTATTTACTCACCTATTTCTTTCCTGCCTCAACACAGCCTCATAAGGGAGGGATGGTCAGCGGGCCCTGCTTCCGTGTTTGCGCCTCCCTCGCCGACCAATGTGCCTTACTGTTGACACTTGGGAGCGGATGCTGGCCTTGCTAATTGATGCCCCCTTCATCGGGTCATGCCTATCAGCCTGCCTTCCGTATTGATCTCAAGTGCTAATGCAATCTAGACTCATTCATAAGCAAGATGAAAATAATGTTATTTCCTGCCTTGGCCACAGTTAGTAGTTAATTGCTTCACGAGTTCACGTCTCTTTTGCCATTTGACGTGCGTCCGTGTGTTGAAAAGGGTTTACTATTAACGTCTCGTGTGATGTTTGACTGAACGATAAACCTCAGGTGAAATGAGCTAAATATTGGCAGCTCAGCAGCCTAAGCTTGTTGATTTTTACGATGTTTACAACATCTTTTTCCTCTAATATTCGTGTTATGAGAGGCTGGCAGACTTTCCATACTGGATTTTTTACTTCATATTTATGGGGCATAGGGTTCACACTTGCAGGAATGTTCCCCTTCGATCAATTGCATAACATTATTAAAGCCGTAGTTTGCAGCCTCAGGTAAGTCGTCGATTTTTCTTGGAGTTTTATTTCAATCCTGAAAATAGTTTTTGATTTTCATTACTCGCGAATGAGTCGTTCACCCTTTGATCCAGCATTACAACAGTTTGGTTCATGCTCATCCACCCCTTTGATCCAGTAACACAACAGTTTGGTTCATGCTCATCCACCCCTAGTATGTTTGTCTAAATCGAAGCATTATCGGCCCATGCTTTGGACGAGGCAATCTTGGACAAGATTGATGGAGAGGCATTAAAATAGAATAGGGATTGAGACGAAATTATGGCTCAACTGGGTGGAAAATACGTAATTTTACTTTTCACTCCACAATTCTTAGAAGTTAAGTGTAGGTTGATTGCAGTATTAGATTATAACGAAATATTTGATAAATATCCTCAGCAAGGATATTCTTCCGCCGCGCTGTTCAGTTATTTTATTATTTTATTGCCATGAATGAGTGGGTGGTGTCATCCTGCTAGACATATTTGTGTCATTGATGGCATGAAATCAAATTTCATTATGTTTGCCAGAAACAAAGCAAAGAACTTTTAAAATATGAAGAATTATTCTGACTTGCTGAGATACGACAAACAGCTGAACATGTTGTCTCGTCGTCACAGACCAGATTGTTATGTTATTTAAGAACCGTTTTGGAGTCTGTGGTGTCATTTGGTCACCATATTCGTTTTATAATCGTAGAAAGGAAATATAATGTTATGTTTTCAAGAAATAAACAAAAAATAATATAACGCTCAGTCTTGAGGAGCAGCTCAATCTGTTGTTAAAAAAATATTGTTTACCCGTGGTCCCAGATTGGGGTATTGTTTACCCATGGTCCCAGAATGGAGTATTGTTCACCCGTGGTCCCAGAATTGGGTTTCCTAATTCATGATCAGTAATGAGAAAACGTATGAAGAAAAAAGTAGACAAATAACCCAATTATGTCGCCAGTTAATCCCACGCAATGCTTCGTCACAATACAGCGTTGCAAGGTTTGTTTTCGTCACGACAGACCGACCAACGACCGCACCATCGCCTTGAAGGCAATTGAAGTCAAAAATTGACTTCCAATTTATGTTTTTGAAAATAACATTTACTGGCTAGAAATCAACGTGTGCTCCAAAGTTTGCTTGGGTTATTCTAACTCTTCTCTTTCATCTTCAGGGGTTATTCTAACTCGTCTCTCATTTGTGGGGTTATTCCAACTCGTTTCTCATTTGCTGGGGTTATTCTAACTCGTCTCTTGCATTTGATGAGGTTATTCTAACTCGTCTTCCATTTGTTGGGGTTATTCTAAATTGTCTCTCCCTCATGACTACATGTTAAAAGACCACAGATCATTTAACAATGAATTAAACGGCTGCTGATCACATGTCCAAATATCCTGGGATGTCTTGTGCCAAGAACTTTGGACGCGCTGAGCGTTTGAAATACTTAGTAAGTGTGGCTAATTATGACGTCATCGCACATATGAACCACCATATATTTTTTTACATTATGCAAATATATTCAGTTGACCTTAGTAACGAGTAACGTGTGACTAGTGACGAGTGACAAGTGACGAGTAACGAGTGACTAGTGACGAGTGACTAGTGACTAGTGACGAGTGACTAGTGACGAGTAACGAGTGACTAGTGACGAGTGACTAGTGACTAGTGACGAGTGACTAGTGACGAGTGACGAGTGACTAGTGACGAGTGACTAGTGACGAGTAACGAGTGACTAGTGACGAGTGACTAGTGACGAGTAACGAGTAACGTTCTCCTGCGCGGATTTTCTTCTCGAATGTTTTCGTGTATTTTGCAGTACACGCCCAGTGGGTTCATAACACGGGGAATTCTAATGTCTGTCCACTGAGGGCATTTGGTCGTCTGTGTATAGCCCACCTTTTATTTTTTGAGCTCCAGCAAGCACTGGTGATGCTCATTACAGGCAGTGCAGCTGGTGAGAGACGGAATGCCGCCCGACTCTCTTACCCAACATCCATTTCATCTGATTCCTTGGCTTCGTGCTTCGTTTCTTTGGTTTCTTACTCCATCTCTAAGGCTGAATATTCCATGGATTGGCTTTGTGTTTCATTTTTTTGGCTTCTTATTCCATCTCTTTGGCTGCATATTCATTCCATGGATTGGCTTCATGTTCCATTTCTTTGGCTTCTTACTTCATCTCTTTGGCTGTATATTCCTTGGATTGGCTTCGTATTCCATTTCTTTGGCTTCTTACTCTTTGGCTGTATATTCCATGGACTGACTTCGTGTTCCATTTCTTTGGCTTCTTCGTCTCTTTGGCTGAATATTCCATGGATTGGCTTCGTGTTCCATTTCTTTGGCTTCCTACTCTTTGGCTGTATATTCCATGAATTGGTTTCGTATTCCATTTCTTTGGTTTCTCTCTCTATCTCTTTGGCTGCACATTCCATGGATTGGCTTCGTATTCCATTTCTTTGGCTGTATATTCCATAGATTTGCTTTGTGTTTCATTTATTTGGCTTCTGTTTCTTTGGCTGTATATTCCGTGGATTGGCTTCGCGTTCCATTTCTTTGGCTGCGTACTCCATCTCTTTGACTGCATATGCCATGGATTGGCTTCGTGTTCCATTTTTTGGCTTCTTACTCCATCTCTTTGGCTGCATATTCCATGGATTGGCTTCGTGTTCCATTTTTTTGGCTTCTTACTCCATCTCTTTGGCTGCATATTCCATGGATTGGCTTCGTATTCCATTTCTTTAGCTTCTTACTTCAGCTCTTTGGCTGTATATTCCGTAGATTGGTTTCGTATCCCAATTCTATGACTTCCTTTTTTATTTATTTGACTTCTTACTCCATTTCTTTGGTTTCGTACTCTATTTGTTTGGCTGCGTATTGCATATTTTTGGTTCCGTGATCTACTCCATCCCTGTGGCTTCGTATTCCGTATCCTTGTTTTTGTATTCAGTATCCTTAGCTTTGTTTCTATTTCTTTGGTTTCTCATTCCGTCTTTTTGTCTTTGTATTGCATCTTTGTCAAGTATTCATGTTGCGATTTTTTTTGGAATCAAACTCCTACGTAGTAACAATTAATTCAGCGCCCAGTGTTGTTTTGCCGTGTTCATAAACATGTTCTGCAAAACCTTCTTAGGGTCCAGAGTTTAGCGCCTGGGGCCCAAGAACATGTTCTGCAAGGCACCTTCTCGGGGTCCAAAGTTCGGTTTCTGGACGGTCGCCGCCCCACCTAACAGTGGGGCTGTGTGCTACCGTCAGCAACACTTGCCAGCCTGCCTAGAACTGCAATGGGGGCTCTACTCGCAGATCCGTGCATTCATGTTCTTCAAACTTCGGTGCCGCTGAGAACTCCTCGTCTTTAATATCTCACTATAACTGACACTCGAGTGCCATTACATTTCTTAGAAACCCTCCCTAAATTCAAGACCTTTTACGTGGCACTCTCTGATTCTTGTTTTAATGCTTTCCTGAACTGTCGGGCGCTCCTCTCTTATTTACTTATTGTCTGGCTCCATCATCAAGCTTCCTAAAAGGTCATACTGGATTCCAGCGGTGAGTCGTTGATTGTTCTGGATTCCAGAGCTCGTCCTTGTGTACGGTTCTGTTTTCATGAATGATGCTTTTTCTGCTGACTCTCGTTTGTCTGAATGTATAGTGGTAAATATATATGGCCTGTACCTGTGAATAGTGTCGGAGTTGCAACTTCGTAGGGTCGGCTGAGTTTTTGCGGCCGTGAAAACTTGAAATTGCTGTACCGAACGATATGGCTGGTGGCTTCGAGTAGTCACGTATTTTTTTCGCAGCACGGCTTCTCGTCCATATATTTTGATGTGACTTAATGGACGCGTGCATTTATTACTCTTTTGCAACTGGTAACGTTGGTTTATTATATTTGTGTTGGTATTATGTTGGTACTAGAATTCCGATTAAAAAAATAAACTTTGTTTGGAACCTGTTGTCATGGCATCGCAGGACAACCACGTCAGACTTGGCACCCGATTTTTTTAATGTCGGTACAATAAAACTTTTTAAACGAAGGTTAGACTAATGAATACAATTATTTTGACAACGATAGGTTGTCAAAATCTTTATAGCTTTATGTATACAAGTTCACGACAGTCAAAATAAACATTTCTCTTGAAAGGTGATGACGCAACGGGTAGCCAATCAAGGTTTTATTTTATATCTAGACTATATCGTTTCTTGAAACAGCTTCGCTTCTCATTATTTCGAATCTGTCTGAGTGAATGATGTATAACAGTGGAGTATCAATATA
>SDVV010046063.1:0-10008 GCA_016164225.1 Gammarus roeselii
ACATTGTGTTCTATGGTTCAATTGAAGGAGTACCCAACATTGTGTTCTATGGTTCAATTGAAGGAGTACCCAACATTGTGTTCTATGGTTCAATTGAAGGAGTACCCAACATTGTGTTCTGTGGTTCAATTGAAGGAGTACCCAACATTGTGTTCTATGGTTCAATTGAAGGAGTACCCAACATTGTGTTTTATGGTTCAATTGAAGTAGTACCCAACATTGTGTTCTATGGTTCAATTGAAGGAGTACCCAACATTGTGTTCTATGGTTCAATTGAAGGAGTACCCAACATTGTGTTCTATGGTTCAATTGAAGGAGTACCCAACATTGTGTTATATGGTTTGATTGGAGGAGTACCCAACATTGTGTTCTATGGTTCAATTGAATGAGTACCCAACATTGTGTTCTATGGTTCAATTGAAGGAGTACCCAACATTGTGTTATATGGTTTAATTGAAGAAGTACCCAACATTGTGTTCTATGGTTTGATTCGAGGAGTACCCAACATTGTGTTCGATGGTTTAATTGAAGGACTACCCAACATTGTGTTCTAAATGTGTTGATGCTCGTCGGTCCGTCAGCCACATTGTGCACTGCTTACTGAGTCTATATTAATTGAAGGAGGTCAACCCAATTTTCGTAACATGTTAGAGTTGTTGTATAAATCGTTGTATTCGATTTTCGCATTTTCAAATTTTGCTCTTTGCGTGAGAATCAAAGTTCTGATTCAAAATTTGTTGACCGCATTACAATTCTACATCTGTTGATCCCATTACAAATAAACATTTGTTGACACCTTTTCAATTAAAGAATACAATTATGTTGTAAAATAAGAAATGTGGAAGTCATCAACACCCCAAGCAACCATTCCTAATTGGACCAGTAACGCGGTAATCTATCTCCCTTGCGAGTTAATGCTTATGAGCCAATAAATAGCACACACATTCCTCCCTGCTTGCTGGAGTGGGTGACCGAGATTGCTTCGTCGGTGGTAAATTGCCCGAGGACGGCGGTGTGTGCCGATTGTCACCGAGGTTACATATGTTTGTGAAGGTACTTTAGCACGCTCGTTCATAACCTCATCATCTAAGATTTCCTAGTTGTAACACTGTTTTAGTTGTTTGTGCAGCACGATGTTTCAGGTCTGCTTGGGGTTATGTTTAGCTTTTTCTAAATCAGCCAGCTGTCAACCTCTCTTTTCTTTGGGTGTTAATTTGGTACCTGTCTGCCTTGCAATGATTTGTTTTATCCAAGCGGTCTGCACGACTCATGAAATTGGTCAGTAAAAACCAGGTTATTTATATCATTTTCGAGGTACCCAGACTCGAAACTCTGGAAAACGTGATGATCAACTCTCAAACCAAAGCACATGACATACCAACAAGGTGGTCACGTGGGAGCTTGCATACAAAATAGACGAGGGTGCCCGACACATCAGACGCGAGTTAGAATTCTTTATTTTATGACAAATTGTATACGTCCAAAATAATATTTCCGCCTAACAAACAGAATTTAAACTTGCCTACACCATGATTTAAGCGAGGCATTCTCGCCTAATGATTGAGTAGCGTTTCTCGCCATCAAACAATTTTCTACTCACGCAAGCAATGGTAGTAAGCAATCGGGTGAGGTACATCATCGCGGTAGTAAGCAATAAGGTGAGATACATCATCGCGGTAGTAAGCAATGGAGTGAGGTACATCATCGTGGTAGTAAGCAATGGGGTGAGGTACATCATCACGGTAGTAAGCAATGGGGTGAGGTACATCATCGAGGTAGTAAGCAATGGGGTGAGGTACATCATCGTGGACGCAAGCAATGGGGTGAGGTACATCATCGTGGTAGTAAGCAATGGGGTGAGGTACATCATCGTGGTAGTAAGCAATGGGACTTGCCTCATCATTCATGTGTTCGATGCAAATTATGTGCTCGGTCTCCTATATGTGCGTAGGTGTCTATTTATTCCATCATCCATGCAGTGTTCCTACCCGCATAAGTATCGTGGTGTCTTTGTAAACTATTAGCCGTCTCAATACATGTGCCCATGGGTTCTGTCCCTTACTTGTGTCCTGGTGACTCATTCCATCCAGTGCTGAAACCGCTTATATGTGCCCCGGTGTTTCTTTACACCATTATCCGGGGTTCCGTCCGTTTAGAAGTGAAATGAAGTTTTATTATTTTATCATTCAGTATTGCATCCTTTAATTGTGTCATGGTGTCCCCAAATCATCCAGCAATGCCTCACAGTGGGTGTGGCCGGCATCTTCTCTTCGTATTATATCATCCTCTGCTGCGTCATCCAAGTGGCCTGGTGTCTCCTGATGTCTACCATTCCTTGCTTCGTCCCCTTAGATGTGCCTTAGTCTTGTTCTGTACTATCATTGTTGCAGCGTCCCTTAGATGTGCCTTGGTGTTGTTCTGTACCATCATCCAGGGGTGTGTCCCTTAGATGTGCCTTGGTGTTGTTCTTTACCATCATCCAGAGGTGTGTCCCTTAGATGTGCCTTGGTGTTGTTCTGTACCATCATCCAGGGGTGTGTCCCTTAGATGTGCCTTGGTGTTGTTCTGTACCATCATCCAGGGGTGTGTCCCTTAGATGTGCCTTGGTGTTGTTTTGTACCATCATCCAGATGTGTGTCCCTTAGATGTGCCTTTGTGTTGTTTTGTACCATCATCCAGGGCTGTTTCCCTTAGATGTGCCTTGGTGATGTTCTGTACCATCATCCAGGGTCGTTTCCCTTAGATTTGCATTGGTGTTGTTCCTATTATAATTTAGAGCAGCGTCCCTTAGACGTGCCTTGTTGTTGTTTTGTACCATCATCATCCAGGGCTACATCCCTTTAGGAGTACCCTGCTCCTTGCAGGGCTGTCTCTTTATCTCCTCGGTGTATGAACCTTTATGACCCAGTCATACGAGCCTCCCCTTTATGACCCAGTCCTTCGAGTAACCATGCAGTAAACGCTGCTGAAGAGAGTAAACCTCTTATCATCACTGTCATGGCTAGGTTACGCCTCATTAATTCTATGGTATCCCCCTTTATGATGATGTTATGGAATATAACATGCATATCTTCGTTGTCAAAAAAAAAAAGCTTTTGTTGACGGTGTTTGATTAGCTTATTTTTATTTTTATTTTCTCCAAATTGTTTTCCAGAATTGCTTAAATAAAATACATGATATGACACGCTGTCGCCAATAATTACAACAGTCAATGACTTTACACGCATAGTACTGCATATAATTAGAGTCTTATTTCATTCTTATATTGTACAAACATAGCTTGTTTATATGTATATTAGCTCAACATCAACAATACGGCATACCAAGAGGCTCATGGAGCTCATGCGCGACAGGGTTTAGAGAGGAGGCGACGTTGAGAGAATAGATCTGCGACTCTCCTTAACACAACGGTTGCATACACTGAACATGGCATAGGAGAAACGAGGCAAAAAAGCACGATGCATCCGGCGTAAAATCGAGTATAAATGATTGCTTCATAGAAACTCCGAGTTAAAAAATTCCGGCTTTGAATTGAATGGACAGTGAAACATTCGGCCACGCACGTCCAACTAAACAATGATCGTAATGGACTGTCAAGGAAAATAGATATCTGATTGTCCGCCGCATTACTACAATTTACTCCCGTTTAATGTTTTCTTTTCTAACGTGAAGAACTGTTTTATAAAAATCCAGCAAACTCATTCACCATGTATCTTAAATT
Organism: Gammarus roeselii; assembly: GCA_016164225.1. Taxonomy (NCBI): domain Eukaryota; kingdom Metazoa; phylum Arthropoda; class Malacostraca; order Amphipoda; family Gammaridae; genus Gammarus; species Gammarus roeselii. The sequence continues at coordinate 3,722 of SDVV010046063.1, forward strand.
TAATCCATTTGAATGTCGAACTCTTGTTGATATTACAATAAAATGCGCAGCTCTCGACTTGCCCCATCATTAATCATAAAATCTCACATCTATGAAAAACTTCGCAATAATAGCCCATTATATTATCCCAGTATATGACAAAAAAAAACGAAGTCAATCAATTAACCCTATTAATCACCCCGTTTTCTATTTAGTTTCCTTCGTGAAAAAAAAATCGTTTCATTTGAGAGTTTTTATTTACGAACGGCAATGAGAGGCTGTTGATCCTTCTTTGAAGGGAGCCATTCTATTTGCACTCCTGTGATGACGATGATGAGAGGATCCCTTAGGGTCTCCAAGGGCTGAGGCGAGGCTGTTCGAATGTCCGTGTAGGGCTGAGGCGATGGTGTTCGATTGTCCATGTAGGGCTGAGACGAGGGTGTTCGAATATCCGTGTATTGCTGAGGTGAGGGTGTTCGAATGTCCGTGTAGGGCTGAGGCGATGGTATCGAATGTCAGAGTAGGGATGAGGCGAGTGTGTTCGGATGTCCGTGTAGGGCTGAGGCGATGGTGTTCGAATGCCCGAGTAGGGCTGAGGCGAGTGTGTTTGGATGTCCGTGTAGGGCTGAGGCAAGGGTGCTCGAATGTCCGTGTAGGGCTGTAGCGATGGTGTTCGATTGTCCATGTAGGGCTGAGGCGAGGGTGTTCGAATGTCCGTGTAGGGCTGAGGCGATGGTGTTCGATTGTCCATGTAGGGCTGAGGCGAGGGTGTTCGAATGTCCGTGTATTGCTGAGGTGAGGGTGTTTGAATGTCCGTGTAGGGCTGAGGCGATGGCATTCGAATGTCAGAGTAGGGCTGAGGCGAGTGTGTTCGGATGTCCGTGTAGGGCTGAGGCGATGGTGTTCGAATGCCCGAGTAGGGCTGAGGCGAGTGTGTTCGGATGTCCGTGTAGGGCTGAGGCGATGGAGTTTGGATGTCCGTGTAGGAGCGCGCACGAACGACGATAGGACAGCGACAAATTGTAAGGTGAAAGTACGATAAATAGACCAACGACATTTCAGACACAAAAAGATGCATCAATATCATAACAACTAGAAGAGTCTTTCTTATTCTCAAATAATCGAATCCTTGTTTCTTCCTGTCGCATTTACATGGGTATGCCATTAATGAGTATTTTCGCATTACTTATGATAAAAACAACATTTTATACTTCAGGCATGTCATCAGAACCTCCAAAACGTACACGCAGCGGTGTAATGATTTTCCTGTAATACCATTGACGCTCCCTCGATTGTTAATTACATGTAGTTTAGCTGTGATGCGCCTAATTGGTTGTTCTCGACATGTTACTGTTCGCATGTGCATGCGAGAGCTAAGTGGCCCACCCGTCTATAGAGCTGTTGATATAATCGAAGTTCGAAGACTGAGCAGGTTTGATGTTTTCAAAAATAACATTTCGATCATTGCGCTCCATGCATCAGTTTGGACAGATGCCAGTTTATGAAGCTAGTGATTAGGACTTAGGACAGATGCCAGTTTATGAAGCTGGTGATATGGACTTAGGACAGATGCCAGTTTATGAATCTAGTCATTAGGACTTAGGACAGATGCCAGTTTATGAAGCTAGTCATTAGGACTTAGGACAGATGCCAGTTTATGAAGCTAGTCATTAGGACTTAAGACAGATGCCAGTTTATGAAGCTAGTCATTAGGACTTAGGACAGATGCCAGTTTATGAAGCTAGTCATTAGGACTTAGGACAGATGCCAGTTTATGAAGCTAGTCATTAGGACTTAGGACAGATGCCAGTTTATGAAGCTAGTGATTAAAACTTAGGACAGATGCGAGGGACTTAGGACAGATGCTAGTTTATGAAGCTAGTCATTAGGACTTAGGGCAGATGCCAGTTTATGAAGCTAGTCATTAGGACTTAGGACAAATGACAGTTTATAAAGCTTGTCATATGGACTTAGGACAGTTCCCAGTTTATGAAGCTAGTTATTAAGACTTAGGACAGATACCAGTTCATGATTCTAGTCATCTGGACATTGGACAGATGCCGGTTTATGAAGCTAGTCATTATGATTTAGGACAGATGCCAGTTTATGAAGCCAGTCATCAGGACTTAGGACAGATGCCAGTTTATGAAGCTAGTCATTAGGGCTTAGGACAGATGCTAGTTTATGAAGCTAGTGATTAGGACTTAGGGCAGATGCCAGTTTATGAAGCTAGTCATTAGGAGTTAGGACAGATGCCAGTTTATGAAGCTAGTCATAAGGAATTAGTTCAGATGGCCGTTTATGAAGCTAGTCATTAAGACTTAGGACAGATACCAGTTCATGATTCTAGTCATCTGGACATTGGACAGATGCCGGTCTATGAAGCTAGTCATTATGATTTAGGACAGATGCCAGTTTATGAAGCCAGTCATCAGGACTTAGAACAGATGCCAGTTTATGAAGCTAGTCATTAGGGCTTAGGACAGATGCCAGTTTATGAAGCTAGTCATTAGGACTTAGGACAGATGCCAGTTTATGAAGCTAGTCATTAGGACTTAGGACAGATGCCAGTTTATGAAGCTAGTCATCACGGTGCACTAAAACTGATGCTTGCCGCCTCGAGTTGGATGCGTGACACATCAAGTTATTGCCAACAAAAGTTGTACCGCCCAAGATAATTTGTTTCAAATAATACTTAAAAAAAAAAATCGAACAAAATGAAAAAATCTTAGCATTCATCTAATCAAATTATGAGTTTCATCACATAACATAATATTAAAGAATGGTTGCTGACGAGCGAATAACTGGTTCCAACGCATGTGTACAATGATCCATCAAAATGTCCCATTCAAATGCTCATCATTTACTTGCTGGGGTCGGAACTGTGGTACCTCATATATTGGCTGGCCATCCAATTTTAATTGTAAAGAAGTAACGAACGTAATTTTATAACATAAAGGAAGAGGCTCAAACAAAGACGTAATGCGTAGTTTTCTGTTCGAGCGCACTCCCTTCAAAATGCCTCTATTAGTTGTGCAGTTGATAAGTCAATAATTGATCTTTCCCTTATTTCGTTGAAAAGCTCTTTTGATTCCTTGCTTTACAACAGGTAGTGATGATACCAATTTGAATCATCGCCCAATATCGACTCTTTATTTTTCTAGCAAAGTTTTCGAGATAATTGTGAATATTACAATGGTGTATTTTTTAAATAAAACCGAACTAATTTATGAGCAGTGGAGAGGCCGATGGACCTGTGATTCATAGCTGAGATTCACTCGTGCTGTTAATGAAGCCTAATTCTTCCTAATCTGTTGTCAGTGATGTGGGTCACAATAGGTGTGTTCAAAGAAGCAGACCACCAAAATTATTTATAAGATACAGTCTAAGGTTGGTGGTCGAGTTTCCACTTCAATAGCATGACATCCATTCTGATGAATGGATTTTGTGCTTTGAAATAACGGTAAACATTCCCCTTCTCTACCCGTAAATACCAATGGACCTCCGGAGTCTATTCTAGGACCCGTGTTGTTTCCAATTGTCATCGATGACGTGCAGAAATGATCAGGGAAAAGATTTTTGTTTTACTTTACAGGCGACAAAAATTGTATTCATGTACGCTGTCTATAAAGAAAATGTATTTCCAGCTATAAATAATTAACTCGAATGAGTCAGTGCTTGAGTCAGCTCCATCAATTAGCTCTCCATATATCATTGATCTGAACAGAGGGTCCTCGCTAAAAAAGCAATAATTGTCAATCAAGTAAAATGCTGTTCATGGGGTACACACTGATGAACAATCAAATCAGTCTACTATATGACCTACTGTACAGAAGTCCACAACAATAAATATTCAATCTGAATAATGCTTTATTGGTTTCACACACTATTTTTAAAACGATTTACATGGTCCATATTTATACATGTGGAAAGTACTCGATCTTAATAAGACCTAATTGATGGTCCACACAAAAATTTGCAAAACAGGTAGAACTTGTGTAAGACTGTATATGCAAGAAATGCTTTATCTTCGTATGACTGTGTAGAGGGTTCACAAAAAGCCATACAAGAAATACTCAGCCTTCATACGACTGTGTAGATGGTTCACACAGAGCAATATAAAAAATGCTCGACCTTCATACGACTGTGTAGATGGTTCACACAGAGCAATACAAAAAATGTTCGGCCTTCATACGACTGTGTAGAGGGTTCACACAAAACAATACAAGAAATGCTCAACCTTCATACGACTGTGTAGAGGGTTCACACAAAGCAGTACAAGACAGGCTCAACCTTCGTACGACTGTGTAGAGGGTTCAAACAAAGCAATGCAAGAAAGTTTCAACCTTCATACGACTGTGCAGATGGTTCACACAGAGCAATACAAAAAATGCTCGACCTTCATACGACTGTGTAGAGGGTTCACACAAAACAATACAAGAAATGCTCAACCTTCATACAGCGGTGTAGAGGGTTCACACAAAGCAATACAAGAAATGCTCAACCTTCATACGACTGTGTAGAGGGCTTACACAAAGCAATACAAGAAATGCTCAACCTTCATACGACTGTGTAGAGGGTTCACACAAAGCAATACAAGAAATGCTCAGCCTTCATACGACTGTGTAGAGGGTTCACACAAAGCAATGCAAGAAATGTTTAACATTCGTAAGACTGTGTAGAGGGTTCACAAAAAGCAATACAAGAAATGCTCAACCTTCATACAACTGTGTAAAAGGTTCACACAAAATAATACAAGAAATGCTCAACCTTGATACGACTGTGTACAGGTTTCACACAAAACAATTCAAGAAATGCTCAACTTTCAGACGACTGTGGAGAGGGTTCACACAGAGCAACACAAGAAATACTCAGCCTTCATACGACTGTGTAGAGGGTTCACACAAAGAAATACAAGAAATGCTCAATCATCATACGACTGTACAGAGGGTTCACACAAAGTAATACAAGAAATACTCATCCTTCATACTACTGTGTAAAGGGTTCACACAAAGCAATGCAAGAAATGTTTAGCCATCGTAAGACTGTGTAGAGGGTTCACACAAAGCAATGCAAGAAATGCTCAACCTTCGTAAGACAGTGTAGAGGGTTCACACATAGCAATGCAAGAAATGCTCAACCTTCGTAATACTGTGCAGAGGGTTAACACAAAGAAATGCAAGAAATGCTCAACCTTCATAAGACTGTGTAGAGGGTTTACACAAAGTAATGCAAGAAATGCTTAACCTTCGTAAGACTGTGTAGAGGGTCCGCACCATTAACTGCAAAAAGACCGTATAAAGGGGCAACACTGATAATTGCAAACATTCCGAAAGCCGATAAATTATTCGTAGATGTAATTATTGGCTGTGCTCATAAAACAAAGTTTCTTGTAATCATTGAAGATGATCCTCTGGAGTTGAAAGACAATGTCCCTTTAGTTTGTGATAATATTTCTAAGACCTGGCTCATATGACGATTTGATTCCCTTGCTCTCTCACGTGCTGAGGACTTTCAATTCCAAACAACATCCCTCTTTGCTGTTGAGGTTTGGGGTGACTTTTTTAGACTGCTCTCATCAGCCTGTGTTGTATTCAGCCTCCCTGCGTTCAATTAATTGGATCTCGTGTACCTGATGACTAGTGGGAAAAGAAAAACAACAAGATCAAATTTCCTTCGGCAATGTATTCAAATATTTTAGTCATTGTATGCTTCCATTATAGGCATTCACATAGAAGTAATAATTTACGAAATCGGATACATTCTTTTCACGTAGCTAATTGTTCAAACCTAAATGAAAATACCTGAACTCAATATTTCTCTCATGGCACGCGTAATTTTTTTTTAATGTACTTCAATTTCAATGTGGAACAGAACACCTGCCTTCCTTAAAGCGACAACCTCGTATTAATGTTTGGGCGCATGCTATGACTAATTTTAACCGTATTCGACTTGGTTACCTGTTTTGTTTCCTTGCTATTTATTCATATAAGGCACATGGATCAAAAAATAGTTGGTACATTCCCTCTCCGCACTGCTTGAATTTGTGGATATGACAACAAATTAGCAAAAGAATAGAGGGATATTTTGTGCAATGCTGAATTATTTCACCTTGGTGTTCAATCTCTAGCCGTAAATTCCTGTAACTAGACCGTTAGGGAATCATTGACAGCCAATTCCAATAATGTGACTTTCTTCAGTCTGACTTCAGGCGTTAATAACTCTTTTATTCTAAGCTAATTAAAAAAATGATTGTATCTGTGTTTACTTGTTTCTGATTTTCGATAATAGGCAAATATATTCTAAAT
>SDVV010046064.1:0-10008 GCA_016164225.1 Gammarus roeselii
CACTAAGCTGCCGTGCTGTGACCTCCAGAGGTCGTCACTAAGCTGCCGTGCTGTGACCTCCAGAGGTCGTCACTAAGCTGCCGTGCTGTGACCTCCAGAGGTCGTCACTAAGCTGCCGTGCTGTGACCTCCAGAGGTCGTCACTAAGCGGCCGTGCTGTGACCTCCAGTGGTCGTCACTAAGCTGCCGTGCTGTGACCTCCAGAGGTCGTCACTAAGCTGCCGTGCTGTGACCTCCAGTGGTCGTCACTAAGCTGCCGTGCTGTGACCTCCAGAGGTCGTCACTAAGCGGCCGTGATGGCATATGATCCCTTAGATAATTAAATAATATTCTACGGTAATGACGAAGAGTTCCGCATTCAGACTAAATGTTTCAGTAATATTAGGGAGAAGAGACGATGTTGATTAGGAAGGGGATAGAGTGACCAGAACTTGAAGGCGGGTCTCTTGACTCTTGCCACCAGATCGCCACAATGCTGCCACCACACGTTATATTTCCATCATATTGCCACCATGAGTTATATTCCCACCATGCTGTCACCATACGTTACATTCCCACTATGCTGCCACCATGCGTTACATTCCCACCAAGCTGCCACTATGAGTTACATTCCCACAATGATGCCACCATGAGTTACATTCCCACCATGCTGCCACCAAACGTTACATTCCCACTATGCTGCCACCATGCGTTACATTCCCACCATGCTGCCACCATGCGTTACATTCCCACAATGATGCCACCAAACGTTACATTCCCACTATGCTGCCACCATGCGTTACATTCCTACCATGCTGCCACCATGAGTTACATTCCCACCATGCTGCCACCATGCGTTACATTCCCACAATGCTGCCACCAAACGTTACATTCCCACAATGCTGCCACCAAACGTTACATTCCCACTATGCTGCCACCAAACGTTACATTCCCACTATGCTGCCACAATGCGTTACATTACTACCATACTGCCACCATGAGTTACATTCCCACCATGCTGTCACCATATGTTACATTCCCACCACGTGGTCACCATGCGTTACATTCACACCATGCTGCCACCAAACGTTACATTCCCACTATGCTGCCACCAAACGCTTCATTCCCACTATGCTGAAACCATGCGTTACATTCCCACAATGCTGCCTCCAACCGTTACATTCCCACTATGCTGCCACCATGCGTTACATTCCTACCATGCTGCCACCATGCGTTACATTCCCACCATGCTGCCACCAAAAGTTATATTCCCACTATGCTGCCATCATTCGTTACATTCCCATCATTCTGTCACCATGCGTTACATTCCCATCATGCTGCCTCCATTCATTACGTTCCTACCATGCTGCCACCATACATTATATTCCCATCATTCTGTCACCATACGTTGTACTACCACCATTATGCCACAGTGCGTTAAATGACCATCATCCTCCCACCATACGGTATAAACAACCATGCTGCCACCATACGTTACATTGGCACCATGATGCTCCCATACTTTATGTTGGGAGTATGTTTTGAGATTAAAAGCATACGCTATTCGCGCACACGCTCCTCATACGAACTCCTCCCCTGAGAAAAGTTGAATAACTCATCACTTGAGTCTTGTTGATTAATGAAAAGGTCCCATAGAAAGGTCCGGTGCCGGTAGGCTCATTATTCAGAGCTGTTGTCTCTCATAAACTTCCAACTTGACTGTTTTGTAAGGCAGACAATTTCGAGTCTCAGACAAACCGGGTAAACTGAGCACCACTTCTCGCTCAAAACATTGCCTAATTTTTGTGTACAGACTGTAAAGGCTTATTATATCGTAGTCTTCATATTCAACAGTTTGAGATAATATTCCTTTTGAGGTACATCGAGATCACCATCTTCTGAAACTGGTTCCTGCACTTTAAACCAAATAACCACTTGAATCCAGAATGGGGAATCATGGAAACAAATTTATTTCATTTAATAAACATGTACCTTTTTGGGGGGCATCGTGGCGGCCATCTTGCCGTCGGCTATCGTGTCAATGGTGTTCTGCGATGGCTACAATTACTGCTCTGCGTTTTCTAACCTAAATCTTTAAGGCTAGTCTAACCTACCTAGAGTTCTGAGTAACTAACATCGTTCTAGTCTAAGAGGTCATATATTAGGGCTTAGCGTCAGGTAGATTTTGATTTGATTTGATTAGAGCCTCATTTCCACCGGAGCCTCAACGTGAGTCATAATAGGCTCCCCCGTAGGGCGCGACCGTCGTTGATTCAGGTAAGTCCGCACGTCCTCGCGTGCGAAAATATTAGTCATGTCAAGATGAAGTCAGTGTATAATTCAATTGTGGCATATTCGCGTACCAGCGCGTACGAGAGAGTCAAGAGTTAATGCGTATCTTCGTAAAATGTGTTGTTATTTCTGTACGTAACGGGGTGGAGAGACCACCTCACTTGCACAGGTGTTTGGGGTTTAGACAGCTTCGTATAGTCCGTGTGTTTTCCGAAAGCGATAAGCATTTTACGGTAGGTTGGGTCCGTGAGTAGGCTTTGTTGGTTGCCGGGGATCTAGGAACGCTCGTCGGGCTGCCGCGAGTGCGTTGCAATCCATCAGTAAGTGTTTCACGCTGATAGCCACTTGGTGGCAACAGGGTCAAGGTGGTGCGTTTGGTCCCATGTCGACATCCATCAGGTGGTTGTGAGTTATCCACGTGTGTCCCGTGCACGCGCGGTTGATGAACACTTGGTCTTTTCTGTTGCTGAACTTTGTTTCCCATTCTCCGACGGAGGGTTTGACTGAAAGCATTTTTTGTCCACTCTGTTGCCACATTTTATCCCATCGGGATGTTATATGGGAGTTGATGACAGGGAACCAGTCCCAGTAATGTATTGCGAAAAATTGTTCTTGGTGAGTAGATGCCAGTTTAGCAAGCGAGTCCGCAAGTTCGTTTCCTCTTATTCCCGCGTGTCCGGGGATCCAGCAGAATTCCACTGCCTGACCCGTCTCGGTCATCACAAAGAGATCGTGCTGCATTTAACGCAGAACGGGATGTTCGTAGTGCAGTGTTTTAAGCTGAGTGAGGACAGTCAGACTGTCTGAGAATACGACGTTTTTAGGGGAAGCGATCTGTTTTTGCAATAGAGATGGCTCGTTCGAGTGCGTGAAGCTCCGCAGAGAACACGGAACCCGGACCATGTAGATGCAGTATGGTGTATAATCCATTGAGCAGAGCGGGACTCGCACCTCCGCTTAAAACATAGTTAAAGTTCCCTCTAGCAATTCCCTCAGATGCGGAAATCCTAGCATCAACCGGCAAAAGCAGCCAGCCTCTGACGGCCAGATTTAGCATTACCTCGCTCCGCGCTTGGCTTAACAAACATCACTCGGCACTAACTTTTCAAATGTACTGTACTATTTCTTACAATATCACACGCATTCATCTACCTTCAATCTTATTTATGGTAATACATTAATCCTTTAACATGCGTCTAGCCGACGATTCTAAAGCAAGCAGCGTCTGAATGAGCAGGCAGGACAAGACAGGAAAGGACGGGGGGGAGCGTGGTCCTACCCCTGCCAGCTCTCAAGTCTGCCTAGCTGGTCATGGCGACCAACTCCCTTTACGAACTGGCACATACATTTCTTCATACAATGGAATGTCTTCTTACAGGTACAGCATGTAGAATGTTTTCTCCACTGATGGCTTAAAAACTGGGGTTCAAATTAAAATTGAATGTAAAACATGAAACCTTCTTGAATAGTCGATTGAATATCTCTTCGCGACCCTCGCGCATGCCTCTGGTCGGCTTCATTGGTACCCAACAGGCAGCCACACATCGAGAACAATTTGTCAATATTAGGAAGCATCGAAATGATGATGCATGTACTTCATGCAGGAATAACCGCCATGGAGAGCGCTATGTGGTGCTTTCTACGTATTTAAGGCGATAATCAATGCGTATCAATTGATGATCAAAGTGTTTTGAGTATATTTCATTATCTTCTTATTTCACCATCTACGTATTTTTCCATCTACATATTTCAGTATCTAAACATTTCACGATCTGCGTATTTCGCCATCTACATATTTCACAATTAACGCATTTCACGATCTACGTATTTCCCAATCTACGTAGCTATTTCACGATCCAAGTATTTCACGATTTGCGTATTTCACCATCTACATATTTTATAATTTGAGTATTTCATCATCTACGTCGCCATATACGTGTTTCCCCATTTACGTACATCACGATCTACGAATTTCGCGATCTGCGTTTTTATAAAAGAAAATTCTCTGCGTGCTACAGTCGCTCAACTCGTCCTCGCCTCCCCCCATCACAGGGTGGGCGACCCTTGACCTGTGGGGCGCCGCCCCTCGACGACGGCACTAATGGAGCGGCACAATGGGAGCGGGGGGCGGGAAGCGGCAAGAACGGAACAGAGACGGGTATTTATGAAGAGACGGTGGAGGAGGAGGGTGAGTGTGTTCCTATGGATGAGATGATGTTCCGACGGAAGGGGAGGTTTTCCAGTATGATGGAACAGCGGATAAAATCAAATAAGCAAAATGTTGCTTTTTTGACATGATTGATCATTTTTGAAATGTCGTTGCGCCGTTACATTTTGATGACGCTACTTAACATATATGCCATGAATATTTCCATTTAACTATGCTTGAAGCATATAAATTTAACGTGTTCACATGTTGGTCTAAAGCATGATTTAAAACGTATGTTTTGTGAAGATTCTACAGCACATTTGCATTGAACGTGACGCGTTTAAATGCGTTGGTAAAAGGGTCCACATTTGAACTGGATGCAAACAGCACACACGTTATGAAAACACAGCACACACATACGTTATGATAATGGCCAGGAATCGACTTACATTAATTTGTATATGACATTCATTTCTGCTGCTAATATCTTGAACAAATATTTTGGGTGTTTAGCTATTTGAAACTCACGTATGTGTCATCAATTTCGGTGAACAGCTATTGTAACTAAGAACAAATTGAAAAAATACGTATTCAACAGGATGGCAGCGTATAGCATGGGAAAACATCGTCATTAACACGGTTCAACAAGAATTATGCTATAAATTACTGGTACAGTTAATTTATACATACTCAAACAATTCAGCATTAAGATTTGATTGGATTTGATCCTCAGTTCCACCAGAGCCTCAACGCGAGTCATAATTGGCTCCCCCGTAGGGCTCGATGATTATTGATTCCAGTAGGCTCGCACGCCTCAGTGTGCGAGGAAAAAAAAACGCTTTTAGAAATATAAAAAAATGAACATTTTAGCAATGTCAGACGCACGCTGGTGCGCTTAAGAAAAACGCTTAGACAAAACGAACCTTCGTTTCTAATCATTTAGAACTTCAAGAGTAATATGTACGCACGCTAGTGCGTACAGTAAGCATCGTCGAGACTGGTAAAAGGCTTACAGCTACATGGACAAAGTCAGCTCCGACAGCAACGCAACACGACCTAGTAGGTCGATTATAGTACACTTAATTTATCCAAAATAAATCAGATGAAACGAATCCTTGTTCCAATCATTTATAACTTCATGAGTAATATGTACGCAAGCTAGTGCGCACAGGTATCATCGTTGAGACTGGTACAAGGTCTACGGCCACACGGACAAAGTCAGCTCTGACAGCAACGCAACACAATATTTACAGCTACGTGGTCTAGTTAATTAGAGGTACAATTTAGTTATTCAGGTAAAATAAAGACAGACGAAATGAACCCCCGCCTCCAGCCACTCAGAAATCCAAGAGTATCATGCACGCGCGCCAGTGCGCACAGATGGTATCATCGAAATTGGTACAAGGTTCATGGCTTCACGAGTTAGATCAACTCCAACCACAACGCGTCACAGGACTTATAGCTACGCAGTGCAGGTAAGCCCCAGAAACTACATATGGTCCATGCACGCGCGAGCGATCACAGACTGAAGAAAAAACACCTATTCAAAAAATCACAAACAGAAACTCCCGTACAAATTCCCTAGCATTGTATATTATACATGACGAAATTGTGGATAGTGAAGAAAGTAGGATTATTGATTCCGCACTCATTGTTTAAGGAGATAGGGTGGGGGGACAGAGGTTCCTTGGGTCCCAATAGAGCCCTACGAATCCCGGGTCTTCCCGAGCTCCCCGGGTCCCTCGAGACCCCTCGTCTCAGCTCGTCTCAGCTTGTCTCGAATCGTAGCCGCCAGTTTCGGCTCGTCGCGACCAACTCGACTCGCCTCAACATGTTTCGACTGATCTTGACGCACCTCGACCAGCCTCGACGTGGCTCTCCCCCTCTGCGCTTGTGATCATGTGGACTGTAATAACAAAAAAAATCGCTCAAGCATTTTAGGGTGGGAGAGGGAAGGCAGAGGTGTCTCGGGTCCCAAAAGAGCCCAACGAATCCCAAATGGTTACCCAAATCCCTCGGATCCCCCGAGCTCCCCGAGTCCCTTCGTCTCAGCTCATCTCGGCTCGTCTCGAATCATTTTGACCTGTCTCGGCTCGTCGCGACGAACTCGACTCGCCTCAACATGTTTCGACTGATCTCGACGCACCTCGACCAGCCTCGACGCGACCCTCGCCCTCTGTGCCAGTAATCCGCGGACTATAATGGTTAATTGTTCTACTTAAGCATTTCACATATATACAATTTTTATGTGTATGGGTTCTAATGCGTGGGGAGAGGGAATCAGGGGCCCCAGGGCTCAGAAGGGCCTCAAACGGGTCCCAAAGTTTCTCAGGGGGGTCCCAAAGGGTCTTAAGAGTGTCCCAAAGGGCCCTAGAAGGGTCCAAAAGGGTCCCTCTAAATCCTCCTGGCCTTCCAAGTCCCCCGGGTTCCCGAAACCCCTGAGTCCCCGAGTCCCGCGGGTCTCACGAGTACCCCCCATTCCCGGGTCACCTAGTCTCAACCAGCCTCGGTTCGTCTCGACTCGTCGCCTTGCCAGTCTACTCGTCTTCATTCGCCTCAAACTGCCTCGACTCGCCTCGCCCCCTCCACGCACAGTGACATTCAAGACTTTCACTCTCTAATATCAACATCAACATTATTTCACCATTTAGCCACCAAAACGCCTAGCTGTGCTCGGACATTTATTAGGCGCCTAGGAGAGCGCAAATTCTCCCCCCGTAGGTTGGACTAGACTTTGACTTACTAACACAATGCATAGTCCACCTAGGGCCCTTGCGGGCGTCTAACGATACATAATTATATAACTAATTTAAATTGATCACCATGAAAAAAGGCACAGATAAATTATAGAACTTACGAAATAAGAAATAATAAACTGATAAAATAATAAAATAAAGTGTTAATGATCTATAAAATGAATAATCATCCATCCACCCCAACGCGCATTAAGGATACGTCAAGCGATGAACAGAACTGCCATCTGTGCTTCATCACTCATTGGCTGGATGCCAGAGACCAGAGTTTGAGGTCTGAAGGACGAGGAATCGAGACCTGATCAGCTGATTTTTTTAGTTTCTATGCGTCGGCGGGCACCGGAAAATTAGTGAAATGCTACGCGATTTTTTCGGATGATTGCTATTAATTTTATCTATTGCCGACGTTTTGAAATAAAGAAATCGGGGCTCCTGGTAGAAAAATTATTACTCACCGTTGTCCAAAGTTAACGGTGCAAGTTTTTTCTTACGATTGATCTTTAACCGAGTGGATCTATAAGTCTATTTGTCAGAACTTATTTTGATGAACAAATCAAACGTAATAATTATGATTGTTAATACTTTCATTTGTCGTAGAGTTTGTGATGGGATCAACAGTATCAGTGACAGCTTTGTTTGTTGAACAACGACATGCGATCGGGATAAATAAAATGTTCCCGTCTGCAAATGAATTTAATGAGCTATCGAGGGATCTTGAGATCCTATGCGATAACTTCCGTAATTTTTTTTTTTAAGGATGTTGACAAATTCATTTGTCAAAGTTAATTGGTAAAATACGATATTTTATTTCTGATACGAATTTTAGTAATTTTAATTTGTTGTAGTGCCTATTTGAATTATCTGAATCGAAGGCAACATTTTTGTCGAATAAGCGAAATACGCTGCATGTAATGCAGTTTTGTTGAGTCAGCAAAATAAAATAGTTGAAACCGCATTATAGACGCATCGCTCAGTTAGTAATAACAACGGAAATATATCTCAACAATTAATAAACCGCTTGCGACTCTTATCAATTTTTGACCAATCATTTATTTGTGTCAACCAGCAATCAGTGTAAGCTGCTTCAGATAAAATCAGTGAGCCAGCTCAGCCGGGTTGACTGAAGTCCAAGACTTTTCACCAACACAAACGCAGGTACACACGCACGCACATTCGTGATAATCCGATTTTATCCTGAAGGAACAACATGAGTAGATCCTATAATAAGAGCACTCTGTATAAAGACTTAGCGTTGAAAAGGTTTTCGAACCGTTTGAGGGTTACTCCAGAGAGACGCAACCACTGTAATGCGTGTAATGCAACTGTAATGGAACCACTGTAATGCGTGTAATGCAACTGTAATGCAACCACTGTAATGCGTGTAATGCAACTGTAATGCAGCCACTGTAATGCGTGTAATGCAACTGTAATGCAGCCACTGTAATACGTGTAATGCAACTGTAATGCAGCCACTGTAATGCAGCCACTGTAATGCGTGTAATGCAACTGTAGTGCAGCCACTGTAATGCGTGTAATGCAACTGTAATGCAGCCACTGTAATGCGTGTAATGCAACTGTAATGCTACCACTCTAATGCATGTAATGCAACTGTAATGCAACCACTGTAATGCGTGTAATGCAACTGTAATGCAACCACTGTAATGCGTGAATGGGAAACTAGTGCTCTGTGGAGGAGGCGTTCTGAGCTTACAGAAGGGATGTGTGACCACAACACATTGGCTTGTGTCTATACCTTGAAGATAGGAGCACTTTTCCTTCAGTTGCAGCTCTTGTCACCGCTCGAGTAAGGGAGTCTAAGAGCTAGAGGTGGTGTGTTTTCAGTTGCAGCTCTTGTCACCGCTCGAGTAAGGGAGTCTAAGAGCTAGAGGTGGTGTGTTTTCAGTTGCAGCTCTTGTCACCGCTCAGGTAAGGGAGTCTAAGAGCTAGAGGTGGTGTGTTTTCAGTTGCAGCTCTTGTCACCGCCCGAGTAAGGGAGTCTAAGAGCTAGAGGTGGTGTGTTTTTAGTTGCAGCTCTTGTCACCGCTAAGGTAAGGGAGTCTAAGAGCTAGAGGTGGTGTGTTTTCAGTTGAAGCTCTTGTCACCGCTCGAGTAAGGGAGTCTAAGAGCTAGAGGTGGTGTGTTTTCAGTTGCAGCTCTTGTCATCGCTCGAGTAAGGGAGTCTACGAGCAAGAGGTGGTGTGTTTTCAGTTGCAGCTCTTGTCACCGCTCGAGTAAGGGAGTCTAAGAGCTAGAGGTGGTGTGTTTTCAGTTGCAGCTCTTGTCACCGCTCAGGTAAGGAAGTCTAGGAGCTACAGGTGGTGTGTTATCAGTTGCAGCTCTTGTCACCGCTCGAGTACGGGAGTCTAAGAGCTAGAGGTGGTGTGTTTTCAGTTGCAGCTCTTGTCACCGCTCAGATAAGGAAGTCTAGGAGCTACAGGTGGTGTGTTTTCAGTTGAAGCTCTTGTCACCGCTCGAGTAAGGGAGTCTAAGAGCTAGAGGTGGTGTGTTTTCAGTTGCAGCTCTTGTCACCGCTCAGATAAGGGAGTCTAAGAGCTAGAGGTGGTGTGTTTTCAGTTGCAGCTCTTGTCACCGCTCGTGTAAGGGAGTCTAAGAGCTAGAGGTGGTGTGTTTTCATTTCAGTTGCAGCTCTTGTCACCGCTCGAGTAAGGGAGTCTAAGAGCTAGAGGTGGTGTGTTTTCAGTTGCAGCTCTTGTCACCGCTCAGGTAAGGGAGTCTAAGAGCTAGAGGTGGTGTGTTTTCAGTTGCAGCTCTTGTCACCGCTCGAGTAAGGGAGTCTAAGAGCTAGAGGTGGTGTGTTTTCAGTTGCAGCTCTTGT
>SDVV010046065.1:0-10008 GCA_016164225.1 Gammarus roeselii
TCAGGGATGCATTTTTAAATCTCCATAAGGCAGTAAAGGAAATAATTACAAAATTTTCGGTCATCATAAACGATGACCTTCGTCAGGGTAAAAGTTTGAGAAAAATCATAAATGGCGCTCATTCATACCAAACGGCCGTATTATTATCATTTTTAGTAGTAATAATAATAATATTATTATTATTATTATTATTATTATTATTATTATTATTATTATTATTATTATTATTAATAAATAATCAACCATTTCCATCGTTTGGCAATGGGAATTGAATTTTTGATAAAAAATTGAATTTCTGCACATGAGACGTGAAACTTTATTATCAACTCCGCTATTTGAATGAACAAAAACGTGAGTTCAATTTGAATTCGTCACAGCTCATCTCTAGGGGCCGCCGGTTCGAATTACATGGAGCGAAATATTATTTACAATAGTATCATCTGTGCACATACAGAAAATGTATATTATGACAAAATAATTTCGACTAAATAGCGTTGGGAAAACCAGTGACACGCGGGGTTGGAAAATAAAAAATACTTGGGGTGGATATTTAACAAAATACATGGGTGTGGAAAATAACAAGTTCATGGGGTGGGAAATCACTCATGCACGGGGTTAGAGTCCCGAGAACATGGGGTTGGGACATCAAAATGTGCTAACATATTGTGATGAGTAGTCTACATTAGTGTACGATGACGATGATGTGGATGGACGACATGAATTATACAGAAAATATGAATACAATATAGGGTTGGGAAATCGAAAAGCGCTAACATATTGTAAAGATGGGTCTAAACCATTGTATCAATAATGATTGGGTGAATAGGCGACAAAAGTTATTGAGAAAATAAAAACATAAAATACATACCAAACAACTGAATATACAATATACACACTTCAAGACTTCTAGGAAGCGCTTAAATGATTGGCAATCAGAATAATACAATGCTGGAGTACCAAAGTCTGATGAATATGCTTCTGTTATAGAAGACAAAGCAAAATTTTAGCTTATAAGGCAATGATTGTATCATCAAAAATGGTACAGTAATTATTCGAAATAATTCAATGAATTATATTGAAATCGAGTTAACCTTTGTCAAAGTTGGAAGCTGCCTATTGTTCCTCGAAAAGACTGTGTTCGTATTTTAATTATACTAAAATGACTGGAACATTTAGAACATAGAAATAGACAAAACGCTAGTTAACACTTATGGTAATTGGCAACGACGATTGTGTTGGGAAGCAACATAGAAAACTTTTGTATCGTCAGAGTAAAAACGATTAGATGGTGTCTCAATGTTGAGGGTTATGGTGGTGGTGGTTTCGGACTTGCTCAAGAACAGAATGCATTTTCTAGTTGCGGGTATTATGCAGTTAGCTTGTGTTTGTAGGCAAAGTTACAGTTTTAAATTGATCGGTCAATAGATGTTCATTAAGCCTATTCATGAAGGAAGTGTTATATTTAAGATTCTTGAGGTTTGATGGGAGGTTGTTCCAGGATTTTGGTCCAGTGATCGAAAAAGCTCTACTGTCAGTTTCTGTTTTCTTGTGTTCAACGTGCAGAGTATCATTATTTCTTGTGAATCGATTGTTCTTTTCACCTCGAGAATTTATGTTCCTTTGGCTGCCGGTGAATGTTTTTCTAGAAAATATTTATGAATTCTGAACGACTCATGGAGTGCCAGTTTGTTGTCGATATCTAGCCACTTCATTTTTTCGAAAAGAAGACTTATGTGGTCTCGTTTTCTGCGGTTACCATCGCATGTTATTCTTGCCGCAAAGTTTATACAACGTTGTATTTTCTCTTCTTGAGTTTTTGTGCATTTCCACTAAATTGAAAGACAGTAGTTAGTGTGAGGAAATACGAAAGAGTGGACAATCAGTGATCTTGATTTGATTTTCTTTTTTTTGCGGAGCTTATGAACAAAAACGTTCCATTAATCTTGGAACACAGAGTAGTTGCGTTGTGTTTGAAGGAACGATCGAGATCTCCAACAGGAATCTCAGATTTGCCTATCCATTAAAATTGCTTTCCTTTTAGAGTCCGAGCCGAACAAGATGCATTTTGTTTGTTTCAGAGTTCAGCTTGAATCCATTTTTATCATACCAAGATTTCAGACTAGTTACAGTTGTCTCAGCGTCGTCTTTCAGCGCATTCAGATCTGACGGTTTTCGGATAAGCAATATTTGAACATCGTCGGCGTACATTACCATTTCCACTTGATTTTTTGGTAATTTACAGTCGATGTACTCTAAACACCAGTAACAACAAAGGGCCAAGTATCGAACCTTGAGGGGCCCCAAAGACAACTGTGGGGGAATTTGACACAGTTGCGCTATCGGGTTTAACTTATTGTTGCCGATTCATCAAATAACTTTCGAACCAAGTAGGGTCTATTCCGATGTTGCGGAGCTTGCAAAAAAGAATTGTATGGCTTATGCTGTCAACTGCTTTCATTAAGTCTAGCAAATGATACAGGCAGAGATATCTGCTCTCATCAAAGTTTTTGTACAGATCTACAGTGATGCTCATAAGTGCATCTTCTGTTGACAGTTTTCACCAATAAGCATACTGGCAGTCATTGAACAGCTTGTTTGATTCCAGGTAATCAATCAATTAGATAGATATTACCTTTTTTAGAATCTTGGACAGAACAGGCAGAAGACTGATTGGTCTAAAGTTGGATGGTTCATTTTTGTACCCAGATTTATGAATTGCTTTTATGGTTGCTTGCTTCTAGATCTCTGGAAAAGTTTCACATGCTATGGAGGTGTTAATAACTGTGCTGATATAAGGCAAAGTAACTCTGAGGCTGTCTTTCAGATATTGTAGGGCTAAACCATCTATTCTTGTAGAATTTGTGTTCCTTAAGGCAAATACAGCTCGTTTTAATTCGTGTTGCGATACTTTCTTTGGTTTCCATTTGACGATTGCTTCTTGGTCGCTGTCTCCATCGAAAGCTTTTGGACTCCATGTATCTGTTGCGTCGCTCTGAAATCTTTGATAATCTTCCTGGGTTACCTCTTCAAAAACATGTTTCCAAACTCAAGCAAAGTAGTTGTTAAACTTCTCTGAAGCTGCTTGAGCATTCGGATAAGTTGGAAAGATGATTTTTTTTGTAGGGCACAATTCTTTTCACCACACTCCACGTTTTTTTATTGTTTTTGCACTGTTCTAGTTCCTCATGATGGTATTTAATTTCTACCGTCCTGACTTCTCGTTTGAGTCTTCTATTTTGAATTCGAAATAATTCTAGCCAAATGATGTTTCGTTTTGCTCTGCGTTTGAGATATTTTTTAAGTGCAATTTCGTTTCGCAGTTTTTCTGTAATCCATTTACCCGGAACGCTTTTCATTGTTTTAATTTCTGCTGGTGCCACAGCGTTCAGACATGTGAGAAGATAGTCTGTGAGTAATTGGGCTTGCTCTGTGACGTTATTCGTGCCATGTATCGGTTTTATCATCTCGACGTTTGCCATTAGTTGTGCTCTGAAATTATCCGCGGTGTAATTTCTTTTTGTACGACAGGTTAATTTATATACTTGTTTCATATCTTTTTTGTTGTTAATGGTGCAGTTTATTTTATGGTGGTCAGAGAAAAAATTGGGCTCCACGTCTGCTGTGGTAACAATGGAAGACGGATTGTTACTTTTGAGCAGATCCAATACAGTTTTGGATTCGGGAGTAAATTTTGTTGTACTTTTTATGAGCTGATGCAGCCCGAGTATGTCTAAAATTGGCTTCATATTCTTGGATTTCAATTTCAATTGATCGTCATTGAAATCTCCCAAAATGTACAGCATCTTTCCAAAGCGGATAGCTTCTCGAATTTTTTCATCAATGTATTGAAAAAACTGTACACTTGCTTTGGGTGGTCTGCAGAGAGAACCAACAACAAACGATCTATTTTTTCGGACCTGGATGTTCACCCAAAGGTCATCAACTTCATTGCTGTCGCTAAACATTACTAAAGAAGAGGTATATTCTTCTCGCACATAAATCACGGTTTCACCTCCTTTCCTTTCTCTATCTTTTCTATAAACATTGAAGCCATCAATCTCGATGAAGGCAGTGTTAATGTCAGATTCCAGCCTGGTTCCAGTCAAACATAGAATGTCAATTGAGTCCTCCTTTATCATCACATTTGATGTGATCCATTTTGTTCCTAAGCTTCTAAAGTTTATAGGTTTAATCACGATATTATTTAGGTTCTGATGGGTTTCACAGACATGGTTGCTGAGGGGTGGTTGGTGCTCCCAGCTTGAACAGTTTGTGCCTCTAGTCATTTTTTTACTAACAGGAGAGTTGATGTCATTTTGAGATGATTGCAGAGATATTTCTTCATCGAATATGGATGTATCATTGTCGTATTGCAAAGGAGAATACCAATTGGAACACTGCACATTTGTTTCCACTTGCTTGTTCCGCTTCGTTGCAATATTGTTCGAAATGTGGCTTCTGAGGGTGGGTTGGTGCAAGACTACTTTAGTGGTCCTCTTTCTTGGCTACAAATATTGAGTATTGAGCAGTTTAATCACTCTTAAGGTTGGTCGGATTAATTACTGTTTTCATTACGATGTCCGGGTTTGTTTCATCTAAGATTGTGATTTGTATTTTGAGTGAGTTGCTGAGAATTGCGGTGACTAGATCACCAAAACTGCTATTGAACTCTTTGTTTTCAAATACTTTTCTATCTCGGAGAGGAACCTATCATATTTTTTTATTCAGTGAAGGCTCCGTAATCTTCTATGTAATTGAAGGATTCCTCCATTGCTGTAGTTTTTATCACCTCTAAGATATTTTCATCATTAAGTCCTGTTTGTTTTACTAAGGATCCTTTCACCGCGTGAATCATACAATGTTCGCCTGCTAGTGATGGTTGTCTCTTCAATCATGAATCATTGAGAATGGTGTTGATGTTGGCGTTCCCTGGGAATTGTTGCATGCTTTATGTCACCTGCAGCGGCATTCGTTCATTCGGTTTATTGTTTCTTCTGTCAGCAACGCCACCCTCATTTAGATTTTTAATATGCTCTTCAGTAACACTCTTACTGACGTTATCTTAGAATTCTCGAGTACCATTGTTTGTATGTTTGGGATATCTTTGCTTCCGGTTCTGTTCTTTGTTATTGAGGGTGGGTTAGAGCATGGGAGACCAAACAGAATCAAGGGAAATAAATTTTGATCGGTGATTGAATGGCTGAGGATAGATGAACCGTGCTAGAGGAAGGAATAGATGGGGGGAGGTAATAAATGGGAGGTATTAGCGGGATAGGTAGAGTTGTAGTTTGGGCTGAGGTTAGAGAATGATAGCGAAGGTGGGAGCTAGAGGAAAGGACGGAAGGAGGGGGGTAATATACAGGAGGGATTGGCGGGATAGGTAACGTTGGAGTTTTGGCTGAGGTTAGGGAATGGTAGTAAAAGAGGGAGCTAGAGGAAAGAACGGGTGGAGGGGGGTAGTATATGGGAGGGATCGGCGGGATAGGTAATGTTGGAGTTTGGGTTGAGGGTAGGGAATGGTAACGTAAGTGGGAGCGCAAGGAAAGAATGGGTGGAGGGGGGTAATATATGGGAGGGATTAGCGGAATAGGTAGAGTCGGAGTTTGGGCTGAGGTTAAGGAATGGTAGCGAAAGGGGGGGATAGGGGCTGTGCTGCAAGCATAGTTAGGCGAATTTGTGTGAGTAGTGTAGAGTGGAGGAAGCACTGAGGGGACGCTATTGCTGCGACCGTGTTGGAAAGGCGTTGCATGGAAGCTAATTGTGTGGGGATGATTAGGAGTCACTGATTTGTGAATTTCAGTTTTAGTTTCAGCTTGGGGGTGATGAGAGGGCGTTAGGATGTGATTTGTCTGCGTGTAGATGTCCTTTGCTGACGTGTGATGGGGTGATGAATGATACGAGACGAAGACCATATGATCGAGGGAAGTAGAGAAAGAGAGGAGACCAAAGTAATGATTGTTTGCATCTGACATTGTAATAGGATAGGAATGGCAATACCTCAACCCTCTGAGGAACGTAACTTGCTACCGCATTGTAGAATTTGACAATTCCACTATTGTTTAGACTAGCATTCTCTGAATGAAACAATCGTTAGTCGGGGGCACCAGTGAGTTCGTCTCTTAGTTTGCCTGTTGGGATAACCTTGAGCCTCAGAGTGGCAAAGACTCCTGAAACGGCGCCTCTGTTCCATTGTTTTCAGATTGAGGGGTTCTGCCATGTCTATCTTAGCAATTTGATTTTTCGTTAAAATTGTGGTGGTTATTTTGACTACTTCTTTATTTTCGACGTAGTCCGTGAGCACAATAATGTTATTTTTGAATGGATTTGCGCTCTCGATGATTTTAGACAGAGCACCATAATCGGTAATATTTATATTTTCAGAAGTGCATCTATCTGAAAGGTCTGACGTTAGCACATTTTCATGAGGATATCACCAATGAGTACTGTCTTAGGGTTCTTAGTATTTTTTGTTGACTCGGTTTTGGTGTCTGATGCTTCACAGTGAGCTGGCTTTGTTGTTGCGGATTTTTCTGTTGAAGTGACAATTAAAGGCTCTGTATCGGAGGAATAAATGAGAGTTATGGGCTCAGTTTCAGAGGCACAAAGAGTGGAAGCTGGAGAGCTCAGCAGCGTTATCTGTTACTGGATGAGCTACCCTGTGTGAGAAGGTAGGCTTCTTCTTATCGCGTTTTGGGGTACAAGCGCTGGCCACCGGAGTGTGTGGGCATTGCGGCAGCTCTATGTTTATAGGTTTGCTGGTTCTGGTGCATTTTCGGCTTATGCATGATATGCAGTCTCTGTTATTCTTGGCACATGCGCATTTCTCGCATATTTCACTAAATCACATGCAGCAGGATTTGCTTACGTTGACAGTGTGGCTGTGGGGGGATATGTCTTTAATTCAAGGTTAAATATCAGTGAAGTTGACTACTTGGAGGGATTGTTGTTGGAGGGGCTTAGAGAGCATCTTATTAGCTTATCATTTCAGGGCTCTGTGGTAAGAGGAGGACCCGTGACCTTTTTTGTGCAGGATCGTGTGTGGGTGTTGCCTATCGTTCAAACACATTTAAATCTTTGTTCAATCGTTCAAAAACATTTCAATCTTTGTCCAATCTATTTTAACGCCTTGTTCCTACTTGTTTTAAATTGTTCGCCAACATTACAAACTCTTTGTAATAAGATAAACAATAAGTTCAGAAAGAGGCAGGGAAAAATAATTAGCAAGTATTTTTAATAAATGCTGACTAATCCTTTGCAAAGCTGTTTGATATAAACTTAATCGTAGGAGTCAGGTACAGGATATTGTTCTATTGGTAGAAGGAAATCGCACCAAGAAATAAGGTTTCAGGTTATAACAATTTATTTGAATTATCCAAAACTTTGTTAATATTGAGAAATGATTCAGACAAGAGGGACTAATATTTTTATTAAAAAATATACTAAATGTTGACTGGCCAAAAAGAGATTCGGCATAGAGTTAACTTAAAAATTCAGAAAGAATTACTCTCCTAATCATTTATCTTAACTGGAAATCTTTGAGTCGTCGTTCACTTTACCATATGTTCCTCAGAGCCTCCATTTGCGCAGGAACGATATAACATAATAATCTTTTATAGTGTATGAAGTACCTGATGGTGAATTTGCAGTCCATAAGGTCGACAGGCTTATACTGCGGTGCAATTTACTCGAGGAACCGGAATGAGTCCTAAACTTAACAAAGGAGGAGAGGCAGGGGAAAAGAGGGCGGGGGTAGAGAGCAGCATTAGCTACACATGGCCGGGGGATGGTGGGAGACGCGCATATGTGTACACATTAGTCGGAGCCGCATACAACTCCAATGTTTCAGATAAGGTGTGGCCCAAAACGGCAGCTGAAGTGTAGATAATTTCCACAAATAATCTCGAAGTAACAGGAAAAGAGATGGGCTTGGTTTTGACGATTATCAGGAAATAATTAAAAAAGTTAAATTATATTATACTTATGGAAATTTAACACAAAATAATATTGAGCGTAACACGAATGAAGGCTAAAAAGCTCAAAAAGTAATCTACTCAGACGTGTATAACAAAGATTCACACAATCTAGCCCTCTTAGATATTTTCGAAAATAATAATGATTCATAGTTAAACTAATATGATGATGTTAGCTTTCTGCTACACTCGATTAGGGAATATTACAGATGTCTCACTTGATAAAATGAGATTTTCAAGTCGCATGATTATAGAGGACTATATTATGTCACTATTCTCTGAGCAAACGCCTGCAATTCATAAATTGAGTCGCATGCTAGCATACAGAGAAAAAACAAGATTTGTCAGAGCGTAAACTTAAAATGGAGGCGCTGCGCGACCACACTTCTTGTCAGAGCAGGGATTGAGCATGGTTCCACCATGGGTGCACGGGAATGCTCAAAGCGCTGGGGTGATCCTGCTAGGAGCGCTCTGGTGACGGGAACGCTGAGGCGACGGTGAAATGAGCGCGACGCAGCTCGAAGCGCTCTGGTCACACTTCTTGGAGCACTCAGGTGAGGTGATTCTGCCTGGAGTGCTCAGGTGGCGCTGTTAGGAGCGTTCTGTCGACACTGACGAGTCTGGTGATGCTGCATGGTGCTCCCTGGTGGCGCTGTTTGGGGCGTTCTAGCGTTCTGGTGACACAGGTAGGAAACGCTCCGCTGAAACTGGTTGGAACGCTCCTCTGACGCAGTTTGAAGCGCTCCCGTGACACTGCTTGGAGCGTTGTGATGTGCTAAGGTTTGGTGGGACCTGGATTTGTGTGAAATGTGTAGGCATAATTTTATAGGTACACTTCTGTGTGAGTGCGGAGAGGAAGGAGACTCAGATGACCGGACCAGCAGAGCCGTGTTGGAGCTTCGTGTGAGTGTTTGTTATCGTTGCGACCATGACATACCAATCTTAGCTGCCTTGATCAGTTGTTCTAAGTATTTAAGTCACGTAAGCTTCCCTTCTATATGAGTGACGCAGAAGTCACAGAGAAACGTTAACTTTGGGAAACCTATTGTTGCATTTTTATTTTGGTGGAATGGGGGTGATAACAGACACGCAAATTATATATATTCTGGTTGTTCTAACTTTGACAGTATTGCTCACGTACACTAATTTAGATTTAATTTCAGCACCTAAGTTCTCTTAGTTCTGATCAACCGGGAATTTGAGCCTATTTATTTATTCCATGTGGAGAAACAGCACTTCAGTGGAGAATTGTGCTGCAGGCTCTGGATAGCTTCCAATAAAATGTCAATAATGACGATTATATATCACAAGGGTCGCTAACGGTGTCTTGAAGGAATCTTTTGGTTGAGCTGTTTAAATCCTTGGTCTGTTTTAAAGGGCCATGCGGTGAGAGAGGGCAGCGATTCAGGGTATCCTCTGTCTTCACTTAGGGTGACACAGAAGGAGTCGAGGGTGTGTCATCCCGTTCTGGCGTTCTTGCGTCAAGTTTTCGAGCGCGAGTTAAAGCTTTTTCAATATTACTAATTATCTCTTTTCTTATATTGCTGTTTAGCTGCAATTATGATTTTTTCAGCTGGCGTTCGCATTACATTAAAGAATTCATATAGATCGACGTCGTGAATTGTTGAATCTTCTCCATACATAATGGTAGCAGAAAATAAAGTCGAGGTGAACGCGGGCTGAAACTTCGTCGAAGGAAACGTTCCCGGAGAGCACGGTCATACGAACAACACAAACAGACGGCGAGGAATCACTCAGAAGATCACGACTGACGATGTTCGCTCAGTTCACTATATAGTATGAGTCATATTTCATTTCAGATTACTTGATAACAGCCTTATTCTTGATAGATTGCTTTTAGGTGGGATTGATATTCATGCCCCTTAGTTTTTCTTCAAATGCTCCTCAGTTTCAGTTATATGACTAAAATATTTGTGTTTTAGTTATAGCATGCTCTGAACAGGGCAATCTGACTTTGCACTGTATGTTCTAGGTTGAAACCAAAATGTTGAATCTGTCCGAGATTGCACTGTATGTT
>SDVV010046066.1:0-10008 GCA_016164225.1 Gammarus roeselii
AAACACGTATGGTGATCAGGTACGCCCATCAATTAGATTGAGTGACCTTCTAGAGTTTAAAACATCGTGTAACTGAGTCAATGGGTCTGATTATGAATGAACCGCAACGGGTCTGATCATGAACGGACTCCGGGCTCATGTATCTACGCTGAGGAAGAACATGACATCGTTTCCGACGGCCAAGACTGCAGCACAGGCGCATCGTTGTCATCGACTAAAGCATCACATATCACAATAATAGTCATCATAGCGCGCTCGAGAACAGTTGACTGAACGGCACTCGCACTCTGCGAAAGCCAGGCGACAAGGTTAGCAAGCTTCGGTTAGAAGACAATGACCACTTACGAAGAAAACACATGAATGTGAGAAGTCTGTTGTCTAAGATAGGTAGACCAGATTAAACAAATGCTAATTGATGAACATGTTGACATATTCTGTCTCACTGAGGCATGGCTGGTACCCTGAATGGATAACACCATTATTCAGATAGATGGGTACGAACTGCTCAGAAACGACCGGGGTTAGAGTGCATGCGGCGCCTGTATATGTGCTATAAATGAGTACATAGCTAGGACATTGAAACGGTTGGAAAAGGAGACGAAGTAGATGATACTTGGAGTACCGTCCAAGTAAGAAAAACCAAATCCTTTACTGTCGAAGCTATTTACTTGCCTCCCAGTGCCAGTAACCAGTCATTCAGCTACGTAGAATTCAGTCTCCAGATGGCAAGCAAATTTGAAAAAGAACATGTTTGTCCTAGGAGAGTTCAGTGACTTTCATTTGATGCCGAATAAATTTTGCCTAATAAGTAAAAAATTAAGCTAGAGCTACTCATTGAGCAGACAACTAGAATCACAAAAGAATGATTATCATTGCCACCCGATAATTACGTACAACCGATCGTCTTTATCGAAAGCCAACGTATGCGAGTCTCTTGCCGACCACAATTATATGAGTCCTGATCACTGTACGTGAAGAAAAAACGAAAACCCGCCTTCCTGACATAAGGAACATCAGAAAACTATCCACCAGAATCACTGATTCGAGAGTTATGGAACTGAGTACCATTGTTTACCATGATGGGAACTTTAGAAAGAGTGGTCACGTGACGCCTATTTTAAAGAAACTTGGGTAGCTGAACATACATGAATGACTAGCACTTAGTAAAGCTATACTAGTCTTTAAAATTCAGAACAAGCAATCCTCTTCTAACGGCGTTGTGTTGTCAACTCGAAAAGCAGCCCACTAACGCTCACCACGGAACGAAATAATATTGACACCGAGTTCTGAAGAATAGTGATTGGTGCCAAAGCTATCACTATTTCAGGTGTCAAATGTTTCAACAATTTATAGACTGGCATTCAGAATTACTACCGTATCGTCTTTCAAGCAGGAATGTACCACTCTATTGCGTGCCCGTCGGCAAGGGCTGGCAGTGAAACAATCGATGACGCTTAACATGAAACTGATAACTAAAAATTATATTATGCATCTCGCGGACAGTATCAACACCACCACCCTACCCTATCAACAAAACACAAACATACCTTCACATGTTATGTATCCCTGACTCCTCGTCGTATTTGTTTTCGAACAAATAGTAACTGTCAATAAATCAATCATGGCTGCACTAGTGCCGAATCCTGTAATCTCACCTCAGCTTGTTCTGCCCCTTTGACTTCGCATTGTTCTGGCCCTGAAATAAAAGATCTCTGTTTATGAGGACAAACGAGCATTCGACAGTGAAGCCTCATTAAACCATTTCCACTCTCCTCTCAGACCAACAGTTTTTCCTCCCTTTTTTGTACCCCGATACTGAAATGTATAATGTGATTCATTGGCACTTTTTTCGTAATTCGGCGAAGCGAGTGATCTAACGTCACGTAATTACAGGAATCTCTTTGCACATCGTCACTTTAAATATGCCCGGCCCTGATCACACCGGCATGTATGGTAGTGGCTCTCTAACTCACACCCCCACATGACCTGATAACCTTCGCTACCCAATGTGACAGGTAGGTAATCAAACAATTGCGTTATGAAAACTATAATGTCTGATCGCAATACCATGCGTCATCATGATTTAGCGCCTATCCATTATTTACTCTAAATATGCTTGGTTATTTCTCCGGTTTCTCGTCATGTTCCTGAAGAGCTCGAATTTATGCTCAGGTAGGAAAGTTAGATATACGCTACCGTTCATTCACATGGCTCATTCACTTGGTTACAAGAAGTGATGAATGCTTTTGGTCCTGAACCATCATCACATGTATTTTAAATTTCTGTCAATTCATATACAGACGTATGGTGGTACAATAATACTTTACCGTCTATGTGTGAGCTCTCCCACTCATATAGGTCCACACACACCTTAACATCGTTTGATACCTAATGTATTTGACGAATGATAAAAATTACAACTCTCTACTCGTTGTGATGGACTGTGCATTGTCACTTAATCCGAGTTAATAGTCTTAGCCTATTATTTCATGGACGCCAGATATATTGTGCCTAATTATTTATTGTTCTAAAGTCTGGATTTAATGAGTGTATTATTTTATACGGAATCTTGATTTATTGTGCACATGTATGTATTGTGTTACCGTGCCCTAAGAATACCACACTGGTTGTTTATGAATGAAGTATTTCTTTGTTTGCTTGTTTGTTATGCCAGTGGATCTGACTCACATAGACCCACCCTTACCGTTGCATTCTTTTCTACTTAACAAACTCACAAAGACCCACCCTTACCATCGTATTTGTTGCTACCCAATTATTTGTTCACAATTGTTATGTGAAAGATTCCAAGATCAGATCGCAACACCTTATGTCATCATGATATAGAGCATATTTATTGTATACTCTAATCTTACTCCGACAGCACTTTCGTCGTTACATGTTTCAGGCAGTTGTGCTTCTATTTCAGCTAAGAAGGTGAGATGACTCCCAAACGTTCATACAGAGCCCACATTTCTCAGTTACAAGTTCCTAGCTTGTCAAGATATATATTTTGATTTGTGTACAACTTTATTGTTTCACGAGAGTAAGATACAACTAATGTATGAATGCCAAGAATAACATACAATTCGAGGATGAATGAGCTTTCGGACTTACGTACTGTTGAAAAGATAGCCACCGTCTGGGGCAAAGATATATGCATCGTGCTGTGGAAAAGATAGCCCTTATCATGCAGTGGAAAAGATAGCTAACGAAGAATGATTATGCTATGTAAATACAGAACCTGTTTCTGCAAGAAGACCTGAACTATTCCAGCTTGATGGAAGGCCTCTCAATGCGCGCGGCAAAACACCACATTTCAACATCCTACTCAATAATGCAGTAGATATATATTACAACATAAAACATAGCTCGATGAACATAGGAAGAGAACCGAGACACGACGTCACGCAAGGAACGAATGGAAACACCTAACACACAAAATAAAAACGAGCAAAACAAGACGTAAGAATTCGTGCAGCTACCGAGGCAAACCCCTGACAAAAGAATTGAGCCAGGCAGCAGAAGCATTTATGGTAATGAATCGAGTGACTCAGGCGCAGCTCAACAGAAGACATGGCTACCAAAACCGATAGGAGAGAAAAAAAAAGAGTTCCAATAGAAAGTGTACAATCACTAATGCCAAGATAGATATTCTTCAAGCTTAGTGAAAACGAACAAATATGACAGTTGGAATCAACGAATCGTGGCTAGACTTGAATGACCGGAGTGTACAGGCGGAAATAAGCCTTCAAGGACTCAGGACACTCAGTGTAGACATTCCTCCTCCAAGCAAGAGAGGTGGAGGGTCAGCACTTGATGTGAAAGAAGCCCTTTGTCCAATACTTTGCAGGGCAATATCAACAACAATTTATGAAGTAACCATAGTCGACATTATGCCCTCTGAATGAATAACACTGAAATTTGTACTTATATACCGGAGTATAAAAATAACAGTAGGGAAATATGATGTTCTTTATGACGAATTGGATAATATAAATTCATCATTCCATGAGAGTAGCTTGATGTGGTACTTCAACCTGCTTGCTATCAATTGGACAACACTGCATGGAAGCTACATTACGGAGTGGCCGGCAGATACGACTCGGCAATAATAACACACTGAAACAGTATGTGAAAGAACCAACCAGAGGGTCAAACATATTTTACCTTATCCTATCGACTGAAAAACAACTAGTAGAACTGGTAACAGTTAAAGAAATAATTAGTGATCACTATACTATCGAATTCCAGGTCACTGCAAATCGAACAATACGGGAATCAACACAGTATAATTACAATTTTTCAAACAGCGGAGGGAAAAGTATACATAAAAATTCCTCATGGCTGCATAATGAATTCAGGAAGCAATTTCACGCCGACAATCACTACCAAATCCCCAAAACTAATCCGACACCGGAGTCAGAACAAGCGCATGAGCGGGCTGGTAGATGCGAGAAGAGAGTGGTCAGAAGCGTCAAGGGAAACAAATAAAAAAAAATTGCTATGCTGGCAAAGCGCAATCCAAAAGGGTTCAACGCATATGTAAATGAGAGACGTGTTGTCCGTGACAGCATTGGCCTTCTATTAAATAGTACAGGTGATCAAAAATCATTCGATGCAGGCTCGTTTATCATACTCAAAGAATACTTTGCAGCCGTCTAACCAGAGGAGAATAATAATAATAGCCCATAAGTCGAGCTGTCTGGGGAAGTGCATCCGTTGGAAAAAAATCACTTACTCGTTGGTGAAGTAGAGGTAAAACTCAGCAAACTAAATATTTTCAAATCTACAAGACCAAATGACCTGCATCCGAGAAGGTTACGGAACCTCTCCAAAATTATATGTGGTGCACTGACAGAGGCCATTAACAGGTCTATGACTACTGGAATTATTCCAGAAGACTGGAAAACCATAAATATTACAGCAATATTCAAGAAGGGTAGTAGGCAGGAGCTAGAAGATACAGACCAATACAGACCAATCTGTCTCACATCTGTGGTCGGTAAAACCTTTGAAAAATTGAGGAAAACAAGTATAACATGTCACCTCGAGAAAAACTACTTCATCAAGGAAACGCAACACGGCAACTAACTACAGGACTTTTTCGTCCAAGGAAAAAGTCAGAGAGCCACGGTAACATCAGGAGTCCCTCAGGACTGTGTTCTTGTGCCCTTCTTTTTATAATCTATATAAATGACCTTGACATCGACATCGTTAGCAGGTTATCAAAATTAGCTGACGACACTAAACTCGACTACATAGTGGACTGTGTGCAAGATTGCATAAGTATCCAAATGGATCAAATACACTAGTCGACTGGTCTGATAAGTTGGAAATGAACCCTAACAAAGATAAATACTCTGTTATGCACATCGGATCACAACATCGAAATACTGCTTACTTAATGGCAGACCAGTACATGACTTGAGTCGACCATAAAATATTAATCACCAAAGATTTCAAGTGGAAAAACCAATTGGAAGCTAGCTTGGCTCTATATCAAGAAATTTCTACTACAAGTCCAGGTACATCCTGCTTCCGTTATATACTTCACTCGTTATATTCTTCACTCGTCAGGATATCAACTAAAGGGAAGGTGTTCAGCATAGAGCAAGAAAAGTAATTTCAGAGCTGAGAAATGAGACATCTACAAAGACTCGATGAACTCACCTTCATACCATTTGGAAGAAGATGACTTGGAGGTCAGTTGATACAAACCTTCAAATACCTAGAAGGTTTGCTAGAGGTAGCGCTAAGAGCCTCTTTGTCCGTGATTATAACTAAAGGAACAGAAATAATGGGCGAAAACTGAAACTTCTTCCCAATCAAGATTCCATCAACTTGGAGACGTTCACCACATGATATGGTTAACAGTATTAACGTAAACATATTGAAAAAACTTGACAGACATTGAGAGATTAATCCACTTCCCTGCTGAGAAACTATGATCCATGAAATAAGGCAAATTCATACCTGATACATTTATATTCATATGACAATCAAGATTTTAACCTATAATACTGTATGCAAATTATTATGTAACTGTTATATTTATTATCAATAAAAATAACCTCGCAAATGTATGTTATCAATACCTCTAAACATTCAGAGGACCAGCATTGAAATGCATATATGCAACATGACATGCGAAGAAATTGCAGAACAGTATGTCCAGCATTGAAATGTGAATACCAAAGGTAGTGTGTAAATGTTCTATTTATATAACCTTTAACACATATAAACCTAATAATATATATAATCTTTTAACATACCTTATGAATAATCCAAAAGCTGTCCGTCCATCCGTCAGAATGAGTCACCCGATGGCTGCCTGCCTGACTCCGGCCGTCCGTGAAAATATGGGACGCAAACTCCCTAGATTGAAATTAACTCTATTTATCCCTATTTATATTCCTTCACTAATTTGCGTTTCGCAGTCATTATAGCTGCTGCTTCCGTTGCAGACTCCTACTCAGGACGTCACGGTAGAAAGACAAGGCGAAACCACCAGGACTCCTCCGTGATCGAGCTGGGTCTCCCGGTATGCCTCTCCATCCAGCTGTAAAGCATAGACTACCAACTCATTAACTTTTACTAGTTTCCTCGTCTGTTCTACCAGGCCCTTTCTAGTCTTCTCCATATCAGAACGTAAGTTTCTACTGAGGTTTGCCGCAAAAGTCTCAAAATCATGCTAACTAACAAGGTCTTCTTGGATCTTACCCACCTCTGCTCTCACCTCCGCAACCGACTCACAGGTCCTTCCAATCTCCCCTCGCATCAGCACACACTCACCTACGACAGTGCGCAGCTGCTCATCAAGGACAAAGACCTTCGCCGAAAGGATCCCGTCCTCTCTGCCGTCGTCGTCGCCTCTCCTCCGCAGGCCCTGGGAGGTCTCCAGGACCTGGTCGAGCCTGTCACCCAGCTCGCAGAAGCGGCAGACAAGGCGTTCCTTGTCCTGCTCGAGGTTTCTGATTACGTACTTGCTCATCCTGATAGAGCAGATTAGCCCCGGCGTCCAGGGCTAGTATTCGCACTCAACCGCTCGCGTGCGTGCTCATTCACACTTTTTGATCTAGTTTCAATTTTATTATTTACTTATTTATTTATTAACTCACTCAACACTGTAAATGTTTACACTTGTCACGAAAATAACGACACAATATTGTTGGTTAATACTCAGTATGTGAACAAACGCGAACTCGTAGTAGTAGTAGTAGTAGTAGTGGGCCTGAGACGGGCAGAAGAGTCCATTCTAGCAGTATTCCAGAATGGAATTTGAAGAACATCTAGCACATCCTAAATGACGTGGTCATCGTGCATGGGCTGCCGAATGCTGAAAGCTACAACGTGGGTTGTTGCCACCTTGGCGGCAATAGTCCTACAATTTTTTAATGTGAATTAGAGCAGAGTAGAGAAAACGTAATTATTTTATTACTGATGTAAGTTTAAGAGATGCAAGTCCGTACTGCATCTGTGTGGAATTTCGTTATTGAACCCTCGCAAGTGTACAGTTTAACGTTTTAGAATACAATTTACTGGATGGAGGGGTCCTGGTCTAAAAGTGATTTACACTTTTCGGTTGTCATTTGGAGTTTAGCAAAGTTCAACGTGATTTTGTATGTTCTTGTGGATGTCGGTCTTAACTTCCGTGTGTTTGTTAAAAAGGTTATCTGACAAACTGCTGATCGTTATAGTGATTTACTCAGGTCGTCAGTGAACAGATCCCCAGATTTTTAAGGCCACACTCTTTGAGACTCAAGTCCGGCCCCATTCTTAATCACTGGACCTGTGTGAAGATCCTTAGCTATGTCCAAGATGTGACTTTCCTTGACGTTGTTCGGAGATGATGGACTAAACAGATGCATGGTACGTCAGAGGTATTGTACCATGACCGGGTGTTGCCACTAAATTTGTTATATATCAGTGGTAGTTTGCTGAGAAGTGACCTAGTAAAGCATTGCAGAGTTCGTTATTAAGACACAGTGAGCTTGGATTTTGTCCTACTAGAGGCATAGTATCATTTAGGTCTAGGAATTAGTTATAGACTCGAGCGGATACCGTAATATTATTATTTGTTATACATGAACTCAGTGTTAAATGTCATATATTTTCGGTACGGCTGTTATGTTAGCATATGATTGTTTTTTCATGAACCACATCATCTTAGGAGTTGAAGTACAGGATTATTTCTTTTCATTACATGATCGGTAATGTACATCGGCATCATGTATCGATTGACCATACACCTTCCATATTGTTGTATGATTTATCCTCTGGTGTATGGCAGTTAATCAATGTCGGTTAGGGTACAGTAGAGAATCTCATTTAGATATTTTTTATAGTTGTTGTTGTATGTTTCGATTGGTTATCATAGAAGTATATCTGTACAAGGTAAAAATTTGCTTAATTTCATAGAATGTTAGGTATAAAATACGCTTAATTTAATGTAATGATCCAAAATATTGATATGTTTTAACTCTTGACATTGGATATGGGTCCGGTTCCATGTCGTCTTGGAGAACTAATCTACCGGATTTGTGTAAAGTGTTAGTGTTAAAATTATTCGGTGATTTTATGTACATCTCGATTATGTTATCCGCTCGTATGTTTTTACTAGGTGCTTATTCCCGCATGTATTACTTTTATATATGTTTGTGATCCGTGTGCAGTTTATACACTTGGAAGTTATTGATTAAGTCAGATTTTGTTATAAGATTGCATTCCAATTCAGAATCTCAGACCTTTTCGAACATTCACCAGATCCACTATAGCATTTTTCACTACAGGTTTGTAATGTAGAGGGGCCATATACCTATCCCATCCTAACCTAATCTAACCAAGTTTTTTTTTCTCCCGTTTTCATACATATGTCATGTATTTCATCATTAATTTACGCTTTATTCCAATCAAATCTATCCACTTGACTCTGTAGTTTT
Organism: Gammarus roeselii; assembly: GCA_016164225.1. Taxonomy (NCBI): domain Eukaryota; kingdom Metazoa; phylum Arthropoda; class Malacostraca; order Amphipoda; family Gammaridae; genus Gammarus; species Gammarus roeselii. Next base: position 8,940 of record SDVV010046066.1, read on the forward strand.
ACCAATCTTTTGCAGATTGTGTGCCTACATGTATATATATTTTTCACTTTGCTTGTTACATGTCCAGTATTATCGACTAGTTTCAAGTAATGTTAAGCAGTCGCTCGATGGTAGACTGTAGAGTTCAAAATGTTTATGTAAGCTCCCCGAATATGTCAGTGATTAATATGGGTGCTAACGAGTTAGCAAGTTTTATGTATGGTTTTACTGTTAGAATCAGATTTTTTTGTAGTGTTGGGAGTGATGCTCCTACCATTTTCGTCTATGATAACGAATATTGAATAAATCCATCCTAACATATTTATTACAGATCTGTGATGTAGGGCCCGCAGTCAGCCAGATCTAGGATATGACCCATGTCTAAGGTAAATAATTAGCGAGATAACTATATATCAATATACGACAACATAGATCAATATCAATGAATGCTAAAAGGCTTACCATACACTGACAAACACATTAATACCTAGGCAACCTAATCTATCAGTGTTCCTAACCAATAGTTATGTATTTTTATTCAAGTTTGATGCTTATGTATGATAATGATATTGTGGCGAGGCCGGCCGTCTTCTACGTTTTCTACGAGTATCCACGAAAGACACACCGCTGCACAATATACAGACGGCGGTATCCTTGAAGACACACACCCGATGTATCCGCTAGGCAGCCCACAGGCCGCTCAGGTCAGTGAAGACCGAGGAGGTGGCGCGGCATTGTTGAAAGAAACTTCAAAAACAATCATCGTACGATGGAGGCCAGGCAAGGCGCCATACCAGTAGACTACATGTCAGCATTAAACCACAAGACCCGGCGCTATGCGTTTTGAGCTATCGACAGCCTTCGTCCCCTGAAGGAATTGTTCCTGATTAATTCAAGCGTGATAGGGAGGCACGGTCGCGAGGCCGGCGTGGAACCGTTTTTTCACGCTTCACAGCTGGAGAGGTCCGTGAGCAACATAACACCAGTGCAAACCGGCAGAGGTTTTTTTTCTTACCCAAGGGAACTGCGACGTTGGGGCCCCACCTAGCCACGGGCGGAGGTGGGCGATGACGTCATTAGAGCGCACCAT
>SDVV010046067.1:0-10008 GCA_016164225.1 Gammarus roeselii
TATCGAGGTTTGTTGAGACAAGGTGACCCAGGGAAGGGGGCTACTCGTGGGACCCGCGGGACTCTGGGTTTCGGGAAACCGGGGGACTTGGAAGACGAGGAGAATTTTGGGGGACCCACTTGGGCTCTTCTGGGGCCCTTTGGGACACCCTTGAGACCCTCTTGAAAAACTGTGGGACCCTCTTGAGGCCCCTCTGAGTCCTAGAACCTCTGCTCCACCCTCCCAACGCTGTAAAACCCATACACAGAGGAATGTATAAATGTGGAGTACTTGAGTAAAGAAATGAGTTATTACAGTCCACAGCATTGCTGACGCAGAGGGGTAGAGTCGCGTCGAGGCTCGACGAGGTGAATCGAGATCAGTCGAAACATGTTGAGGCGAGTCGAATTGGTCGCGACGAGCCGAGACTGGCCCAAACGATTCGAGACAAGCCGAGATGAGTGAGACGAGGGACCCGGGGAGCTCGGGAAGACTCGAGGGACTTGGGTTACCCTTCGGGATTCGTCGGGCTCTATTGGGACCCAAAGGACCTCTGCCCTCCCCATCCTATCCCCTTAAACAATGAGTGCGAAATCAATAATCCAAGCAGTTTTTCTGCCCGTGACAAACCTGCCCCTACTTTCTTCATGATCCATGATTTTGTCATGTATAATATATAACGCTAGTGAGTTTGTGCCGGAGTTTCGGTTTGTGATTTTGTGAATAGGTGTTTTTTCTTCAGTCTGTGATCGCTCGCGCGTGCACGAACCATATGTAGTTTCTGAGGTTGACCTGGACTGCGGAGCTATAAATCCTGTGACGCGTTGCGGTTGGAGTTGATCTAATCCGTGAAGCCATTGACATTGTACTAATTTCGACGATACTATCTCTGAGCACTGGCGCGCATGCATAAGACTCTTGGAGTTACCGCCCTACGGGGGAGTCTGCATTAACTTCGCGTTGAAACTCCGGTGGAACATGGAAGCAACTACTACTACTACTCTCGGAGTTCTGAGTGGTTGGAGGCAAAGATTCGTTTCGTTTGAGTCTTTATCTGACCTGAATAACTAAACTGTACCTTTACTTAACTTGACCGCGTAGCTGTTAATAATGTGTTGCGTTGCTGTCGGAGCTGACTTTGTCCGTGTAACCGTGAACCTTGTACAAGTCCCAACGATGTTACCTGTGCTCACTAGCGTGCGTACATATTACTCTTCAAGTTCTAAATGATTGGAGGCGGGAACTCGTTCCGTCTGAATCTTACCTGAATGAATGAAGTGTACTGTGGTCGACCTGGACCGCGTGGCGGTCTAGGTCGGTTTGCGTTGCTGTCGGAGCTGACTTTGTCCGTGCAGCCGGGGGCCTTGTACTAGTCTAGACGATGATGCTACCTGTTTGCACTAGCGTGCGTACATATTACTCTTGAAGTTCTAAATGACTGGAAGTTGGAAGTATAGTTAAAATGTTCAATTTTTTCTGACTTTGAAAGCGTTGTCTTTTTTTCTTCGTACACTGAGGCGTGCGAGCCTACTGGAATCCATGATCATCGAGCCCTACGGGGGAGCCTATTATGACTCGCGTTGAGGCTTTGGTGGAACTGAGAATGAAATCAAATCGAATTGTAAGCTCCCCGTGCAGTGCAATTCTCGTTAAATGCTTGTTATTGTTCCAAGTGACTCGAAGTGACGTACTATCAACATAAAAAAAGAAGAATATGATGAAAAAAATCTAGATGAAATGAGTGGCTGGCCTCATGTGAATATTAATATGACTAGAATTACTGAATAACCTGGACTTGTAATCTTGTTATGCTAGTCAAGAAATTCCATGATTGTTGTTACATATTAATTGGATTAGTCGTTGGAATTCATTTTAGTTCACATTATTCTATTCGTTGCGGTATTAAATCAGCTAAATATGTATAATTATTTTGATGCTTCATATTCTCTCATAAAATTGTTCTGCTCCGCTCACGATGCCACTATTTAAAGCAGTTATTGGTAGGCAAAATACAACGGCAAAGCGCACGAGCTGACTGATTCCTACTTCCAACGCCAACAAGCGACTGCAGCGTGGCTACGGTTCTGTGGGAGGAGTATCGGAATGTGGGCGGGGCTATAAAACATTTGGAGGCTTAGTGTGATAAGATACGGGGGAGGGGCTTCGGGAACCTTCATTGTCACCGATAGTATATCGTTCGTATTAGGATCTTCGAGCACTCTGAATCCTTGGAAAGTACTTTTCCACTGAGGTTTACGTTTGAAGCGACTCAATCTTAAAACTTAAACCTTTATGATCATACTTCAAAACTCAACAATTCATGTATAATTTTCAAGCTACTGAAGATGCTGGGAGAAATGACCGTTACGTTGTGTAGTTCCATGTTTTCATAACTTCCTATATGCACCAATAACTAATCGTATATAGTGGGTCTATTAAAAAAATATTCATATCGCTAACAAAATTTTTAATAAAAAAAAATAATATTTGGTCCTATAGAAAGGTACATTTTGTCTAGATTTTGTATTTGCGCTTTTGATTGCAGGTGGTTTGCAACTTCGCCATCCAGATCGCTGATGGCATGGCTTACCTCGCATCAAAGAGGATCGTCCACATCGACCTGACCGGCAGAAACATTCTCAAGAAGAGAAATATCCTCAAGATTGCAGACTTTGGGTGTTCCAGAAAGTTGAAAACAGACAGCGACTATTACCATTATCAGTTTGGTCAGTAAAACAGAGCACTACTCTTACCATCATCAATTTGTTTAGTAAAAGTCTGCATTATGTAGATTTGGTCGATCACGCAATGAAGGCACTTTGTGGAGTAACGGAAAATAAAGGTATCGTGAAGTTCAGTGTTGCATTGATTGCTGCCTGATAACATTTGAAGTCCTTACATCATGAGACGATTGTCTCAACATCCGAGAGCCCTGCATCACGATACAAGTGTGATGACGTTTGAAGTCCCAAAATCTCGATAAGGGCGTTGGACGTTTGAAGGTTCTGCGTTACAATTCTGGTCTGACTACGTTTGCAGGCTTGGCATCATATTGCAGGTATAGCATCGTTTGAAGCACTGCATCTTGGTCGAACAATCAAGAGTAACTTCTAACAACTGACAACGCCATCTTTTCCCCGACTCGTCAGAAGGTTGTAGCATTTATTGCCCTCTGTTTCAGACTTCTCTCACCGTGGACGAGTCCTTCTTAAGCTTCCGTCCTTGCTTGCTCCCGAGTCTCGTTTGGCGACGGATTGCGTCCATTTCTACCCCAAGTCGGACGTGTGGTCGTACGGCCTCCTGCTATGGGAGATAACCTCCAGAGCGGAGTACCCGCTCGTGAACAAGGTTCGTGTTTGCAGTAGCATCTCTATCACGGAGAGAGAGGGAGGCAGGGAAGGAGTTAATTGCTCGTTTATGGACACGGCTTTACACACAGCCACATCACCAAGAAATGAGTTGACTGACGGAAGAACAAGCGTTATACTCATTCCGTACGTTACCACACATACAAAATGTTATCCCAAAAGGGCCATATCTGTAACGCTTAAACCGTTCAATGACACCCCAGCCTGTTATTATATAGCTTGAAAAAGTAATCCAAGTCATATCGACGGCTCACCCAACACGTCAAGACCAAATAATAACCAAAAAGTTTCGTCACAAACAAGTTAGGAATCGTGGATGGCACCGGGTTTACATGTCTCAAAAAAATAAAAAAGCAGACTGTACCGTCGACTCAAACGGCACCCCCACACTTATAAGCATGGATATAAACGTTACAAAATTGTGTTAATAAAACTGATCACTATTGCTTGTAAAAAAATCATATTCATAATCGGATTTAGATTGCACAGTCAAATGTGGAAAATCATTAGTAATTTTTTAGGCAAAAATGATCAGAGCAATCCGGACTCGACAATTATTGATGAGAAAGTCATCATCGATCCACAAACTATTTCAAATGCCGTCAATAATTATTTCAAAAGTATACCTGATAGCTTTTCAAGATGAATCTATTATTTGCAACAACATCCCTTTTGCACATTATGTAGAGAATGCAATCCTAGAAAAACCAATCTTAAACCCTGTGTACCAGAACGAAGTGAATGCAATCGTGAATGGTTCTGAAAATGTTAGCAGCACTGGCTGGGGTAACACCCCAACCAGCATGATTGAAACAATCTCTGAGATTATTGTAGCTCCCTTGACCCCCCTAGGTGTCTGTTAGGTTCACGGACCGCAAGGAGTCACGGTCCAACCCGGCAGGTGAACACCCTTATTTCCCTTCAGACTTCCCTTTTCATCACCCTTCACTATCTTTCCCCTTCTCCACCTTCCTGATTTGCTTAACTTTTGTTTACCTCATTTGCATCTTATGTTTAGTTTAAATTTCCTTAAACATATCTCAGACTCTCTTTTAACAACTCTCCTAATAGTCGTTGCACGCACACACACACACACACGCACACACAAATACGCACACAGACACGCGCACTAAACACACACATACCGGTCCTAACTATTCTCCTTTTGGGTGACTAATAACAGCCTAGTTGGGCTCTTTCTTTCATGCAACCTTTTTGTACGCCTCGTCCTTTTTCTATTTTCCATTCTTGCTTGGGGTGGATTGATGTGAGATTATTAGTTATTCATTTTATAGATCATTAACTCTATATTTTATTATTCTATTATTTCTTATTCCGTGTGCTCTATTATTTATCTTTGCCCTTTTTTCATGGTGATCTATTTTTAATTAGTTATATAATTATGTATCGTTAGACGCCCGCAGGGGCCCTAGGTGGACTAAGCGGTGTGTTAGTTGGTCTAGTCCAACCCACGGTTGGGGAATTTGCGCTGTCTCGGGCGTCTAATAAATGTCCGAGCACAGCTAGGCGTTTTGATTGCTAAATGGTGAAATAATGTTGATGTTGATCTTAGAAAGTGAAAGTCTTGAATGGCACTGTGTGTGGAGGGGACGAGGCGAGTCGAGGCAGGTTGAAACGAGTGAAGACGAATCGACGGGCGAGGCGACGAGTCAAGACGAACCGAGGCTGTTTGAGACTAGGTGACCCGGGATTGGGGGGTACTCGTGGGACCCGCGAGACTCAGAAGACCCGGGGGTTTCGGGAACCCGGGGGACTTGAAAGGCCAGAAGGATTTGGTGGGACCCCCTTGGACCCTTCCGTAGCCCTTTGAGACACTCGAGATCCCCCTGAGAAACTTTGGGACCCACTTGAGGCCCCTCTGAACCCTGTGACCCCTGCTTCCCTCTCTCCACGCTGTAAAACCCATACACCGAAAAATGTATGTATGTGAAATGCTTGAAAAGAACAATAAATTATTACAGTCTGCGGATTAAGGCACAGAGGGCGAGGGTCGCGTCGAGGCTGGTCGAGGTGCATCGAGAACAGTCGAAACATGTTGAGGCGAGTCGAGTTGGTCGCGACGAGCCGAGACTGGCCGAAATAATTCGAGACAAGCCGAGATGAGCTGAGACGAGGGGTATCGGGGGACCCGGGGAGCTCAGGAAGACCCGGGGACTTGAGTTACCCTCCGGGATTGATCGGGCTCTATTGGGACCTAAGGGACCTATGCCCCACCCCATCCTATCCTCTTAAACAATAAGAGCGAAATCAATAATCTAAGCAGTTTTTCTGCCAATGACGAACCTGCCCATACTTTCTTCTTCACGATCCACAATTTTGTCATGCATAATAATGCTGGTGTATTTGTGCGGGAGTTCCTATTTGTGATTTTCTGAATGGGTGTTTTTTCTTCAGTCTGTGCTCGCTCGCGCGTGCACGGACCATTTGTAGTTACTGGGGTTGACATGGACTGCGTAGCTATAAAACCTTGTGACGCGTTGCGGTTGGAGTTGATCTAATCTGTGAAACCATAGACCTTGTACCAATTTCGACTATACTATCTGTGCGCACTGGCATATTACTCTTGATGTGATGTGAGAATCAAATCAAATTTTTACGTCGGATATTTACTTGGTTTGGTACGGCGAGGAAGATTATCTCATGTATTGTTTGTACGTAGGATTAGGCGTTGGTTGAGAAATGGCATGGATATATTTATTATGAGTTTACCATCCGACTGTAGTGTCAGCCTCTGGTGCTGCATGTCGCGAGTTCGAGCCTCGGCAGGGACACGGCGGTCTTGTGGCGGGGAGATTGGGCGCCTCCCCCCTCTGTGTCTACCTAACTTAGCCACCCCCCTAACTAGGGGGAAACGGCTGTATGTCTATGTCTATACCATTTAATAAGGTTTCCATTTTTTCTGTAGGTTTTTACTTTTGGATTGAAATTTTATTAGGATCATTTCAATTTGTAGCTATGTCGTTCTTAGAAATTATTGGTAGATTATTAGATGTTGTTGAATGATATTATTCTTTTTTAATGGTTTTAGAGGAGATGTCATCCACTGACGGGTTTTAATGTAGGATCAGTTAACTTTATGTATTTTAAGACTTAGTTATGCATAATGGCTTCACGTCTTGTTTGTTTAATGTCGTTGTATATTGCATATGGGTCTGAAAGGATATCTCATTCGTATTGTTTATCAAGCAATGTTATTATTATTATTATCTTAGGAATAATACATTCATGATAGAGTTGGTTCAACTTTTCCGCTAAGATGTAGGGTTATATTCTGGGAATATTTTGGTTTATTTGTTGCAAACTTAGTAAGGTAAGAAGGTTTTAGATGTTTGGTTACAGAATTTTGAACTGGTTGCACATCACCTTCGCAGTATTAGTGTTGGGTTAGATCACTTTATTTATTGCAACATGAAGTCATGTATATAAATTTTTACGTCATGTTTTCTTATCTACGTTTCTTAGGCTAGGTGTTTTTGATAATTTTTTTTGTTATGACTGGAGTACTTGAAAGGGTTTGTATGCTAGCAGGAGAAATATCTAGGATTTGTATGTTCTCTGTAGAGTTTAACTTTATGAACAAGATTTTCTATGGGAAAATTTAGGTATATTGTGCTGCAGTGTTAGAAATTATTGGTAGGCTTTCAGTCCTGTCTTAGATGGGCTCAGGGGAAAACTGATCATCCACTGCAGGGTATAAATTCAAGATCACTTTGGCTTACATTGATTCTGCTCGCTTGATCGTTCATCGGGCATCTCGTCAATTGCCTTCTACCCTCATTAAGTCGTAGCTTCCTCGGCACACAATCCCTACCAAACTCCTACACCAGCCTAAATAACTTCTCCGAATATGACATCAATACCGTATTATTGGCAAACAACAACTGTCCCAACTGCCTCCGCTCATTTGCTCCCAACAACTCTAACCCTAGACCCAATACTACTTGCGTTCACCGTGTAGAGATTGAACAACCATGGACACATAACGCAACCTTGTCTCAGTCCCACTTCTACTGGGAACCAAGTACTCGCCTCACACCCTTCTTTGACACACTGCGCTACTGTCAGCGTCGAAACTCTGGACCGCTTATAATTAATTCCCCCCTACAGGCCTTACACAAACGCCACACCCTACCAGATCCATGACAGTCAAAAACGTACCCTTTCTCTTTGCATGGTACTTCTCATAGACTTGTTTCCCGCTCAGCCTACTCATTACACACAGCAAAGTAATTCCTCTAAAGTGGCTGCATTTATAACTCATTTGCTTCTTTACTGCGGAACAATGCAGGACAATGCAATAACTGCGACACAGTACAAAGATTTAACAGCCTGACCAATCATTCAATTACCGTTACTCCACCCCGCTAAAACACTCTGGCTACAGCATCGGTAGCAGACACTTTCCATGCTTTTATCAACTCTGCCTCATTCTGCACCTCTTCCTTAGTAATGCCTACAACATTTTCGCTCACAAAACCGTCATACGTACACCACCACCCACAGCAGCAATGGCCGCCTCTCTGACAGTCTCAAAATTTAACCTCATCTAAATACTCCCACCTATTCCGTGTATCACCACTCTCCACCACAACCCGACCGTTTACATTATGCACCTCCTTCTCTTCCACAGTCTTCTTTTCCTCACTCTCTTCACCTCTTTCCAGATCAACTTGTTCTCAAAATTCTCGCACAACCGCATACCCCACCTAGCATTTGCTTTCCTATTTGCTGTTTTCAACACTCGTTTCACCTCCTTTCTCTTTCCGCAATAGTCATCATAGGCCACCACCAACCTCGACTGCAATTACTTCTCAATTGCTTATCTCTTCTGCGTCATCGTCTTTTTTTAACCTCATCGCTCCATCACATGCAACCCATCCTCCTACATCCGCCCGAACAGCGCACACCACACATTACCAGCGTCTCCCATTGTTCCACAGCATTACCCAAGCCTTAGTCTCTCATTTGGTCATATCCCTCCAGTAACCCCAGCTTAAACTCCTCAGCTCTGCTTGTGACATTCTGTTCACTTACCTTCTCTACCTTTCTTCTTCCTCTCTCTTTTCTGTTCCCGTTCCACCCTTACTCACACTCAATCTTTTTTCCATTGACATTCCTCTACCTTCCCCTTCCAACATCCACACATCTAACAGAGCCTTCCCACCACTCTCCTCGAAATCAACAGAAAATCAATCTATCAGCGCTTCTTCCACCACTGAAACATGGGTTATCTTTAGGCTGCGACCAGACTACAAGCGAGAACGCTGACGCCAACGTAAGCTTGGAGCGCACTGATGCGAAATTACGCGTGATGGTGGCTAGCCACAGAGCGCCATCACTTGCAGAGATGACGGACGTCAAGGAGATTGGGGCCGCAGAGTGATTGTCGTAGAAAGCTGCGCGTTGAATAACACAATTATTGCACGAAATGGCATAGTACTTGACTCATTAAAAGCAGATAAAGACGACAACGTAATACCAAGCAGAAGAACTTGACTATCAAAGCAAAATAATTATGTTTCTGCGGTAAACGTCCGCAACACCTCGGCTTCCTTCTTTACGTCTCGTTTGAAGTGTGCTATGGTAGACATGATGTACCTAGAGCTTCAATATTATGTATCAGCAAGGATCTTATGATAGTAAAGATACGAGGCTCCTATAGTCTGCTATGGCAGACACGATGTACCGAGAGCATCAATATTATGTATCAGCAAGGGTCTTACAATAGTAAAGATACGAGGCTCCCATAGTCTGCTATGGCAGACATGATGTACCTAGAGCATCAATATTATGTATCAGCAAGAATCTTATAATAATAATAAAGATACGAGGCTCTTATAGTCTGCTATGGCAGACATGATGTACCTAGAGCATCAACATGATGTATCAGCTAGGATCTTATAATAATAAAGATACTGACGCTTCACACTGCCTGGCAGACATAATGCCAATAACATGTTCAAACGTCAGTATTATTCAGTGTTGACGCTTCACACTGCCTGGCAGACATAATGCCAATAACATGTTCAAATGTCAGTATTATTCAGTGTTGACGCTTCACACTGCCTGGCAGACATAATGCCAATAACATGTTCAAACGTCAGTATTATTCAGTGTTGACGCTTCACAGTGCCTGGCAGACCTAATGTCAATAACATGTTGAAATGGCCAAACAGACTTTAAAATAATTCACATCCATGTTAAATTTACCATTGGTCATTTAAATCCATATTGTATTTACCATTGGTCATGTAATGATTGTGCCAAATGGAAGAAAACTAAGTTTGCAGTGGTTAAATACTTGTAACCATTTGATGGATGCTAAATAATTCTGTTGTTTTCACTCCAAATGTCAGGTATGCTCAAAACATCACCTTGACCTGTCATTGTTTGTGACGATCGCTGTGCTTGGGATTAGACACATTCCAGCTTGCCAGCACAGCCAGGATAAGCTGATCAGTGCTGCAACAATCTCACTTAACGGCGTCTCAGTACCAACTACGATGGCGCACGCCTCTGGATATAATTATAAAAAAACTCACACGCTTCACGCCTGAACAAAGCGCCGAACGTGCACGCGCCTGCTCGCGTCCTGTCCGGCCACCCCTACGCTCGAGTCAGTTCTCTCCCCTCTGTCCGG
>SDVV010046068.1:0-10008 GCA_016164225.1 Gammarus roeselii
TCATTTGCCGTCCACCTCGTTCATTTGCCGTCCACCTCGCTCATTTGCCGTCCACCTCGCTCATTTGCCGTCCACCTCGCTCATTTGCCGTCCACCTCGCTCATTTGCCGTCCACCTCGCTCATTTGCCGTCCACCTTGTTCATTTGCCGTCCACCTTGTTCATTTGCCGTCCACCTCGTTCATTTGCCGTCCACCTCGTTAATTCGCCGTCCACCTCGCTCATTTGCCGTCCACCTCGTTCATTTGCCGTCCACCTCTGAATTCGCGTTTGTTCACTTACTGATTATTAACCGAGAACCCCTTAACAGTACAAACTGGTCTCGAGTTTCTGCTGGGACCTTGAACCGCACGTTTGCTTGCATTGTTTGTGATACTTTGAAATTAACGTAATTTAATACGAGTAAAGCCGGTCAAGAGGCCTCTAAAATTATTTATCTGGCCCTCGGCGCGAACCAGGGGGCCGATGGGGAGTAGAAAGAAACTCCATTTAGGAGGAACCAGCATCCCCTCCAGATTGCCGAAGACCAAGATTCCAACGGCCAAGAACGTCAGCCTCTCCAAGATGACCAGCGCCACCTCAGCAGCAGAAGACGACCGAAGAGAGAACCGCATTGACGAGCTAACCAGGAACGACCAGGAAATATTGAAACTACCAAGCCAAGCGACCGGCCTCTCTGAGCAGGAAGCAGAAGTTTTCGCCACAGAACCTAGCACAATTGACGACCGTCTAACGAGACTCGAGGGTCAGGTCAAGACCATTTTTCTTCATATCCACGGACTAGTAAAGAACCAACTTACTAAAGAACCGCAACTTACGCAAGTACCTCCACCTCTACGTCCGACGACTACTTCGACGACTCTTCACCCTTCAATGAACAAAACTTGTTGAACAATAATCACACCTTTCCCGAACACCTGAAAATCACGTTCGTCACCTACGACAGACCGGACATTTGTCCATACAATCTGCGAAAAGAGCTGGGCAATTTCACTGGCCGCCCAGTCCTGAGCGACGCCACCACTGGCGACGAAGGCTTTGCTATCAGAGTAGACACAAAACTTCAAAGTGACACAATTTTCTCCAAAACCAGACCCTGTGGTAAGCCATGCAAAATAGTGCCACACCCGACTTTCTCTACAAGTTCAGGTTTGATCTACGTTGAAGATATCCCGAAGGAGGGAATCGAGGAGTACATCTCTGGACTCGTTCAATACGAGGACTGCGTTGTCGAAGCAAAGGTCGCAATACTGCGTTGTCAAAGCTAAGGTCGCACCGAAGATTACACCACAGATCGAGACTACCACAGCCCTAATACTAAAATTCAACTGCCCTACTTAACCAAAATATATAGACATTCCCTTCAGCGCCATCAAAACCAAGGTTACACAATTTGAGAGACGTCCGATGCGATGTTATGAATGCCAGAAATACGGACACATGAAAGAAAAAAACTCAACGTTTTAGGTAAAATACATCCGTCCTTCAACGATACCTACCTCCCGTTACGCGCCTGCAACAGACATCAGTGTTTTCGCTGCAGGTCTAGCTGAAGACCACGGAGTTACCGAAGTCCGTCAAGCAAAATCACGTAACGCAAGTTCTACTGCATACCAAATCACCTTCCCGGGACACGACGCACCGGAATTCATAGTAATCCCGGGTAAACAAGGAAAAACCAAAACCTACCCAGTAGCAGCGTAGCCCCCAATGCCCACGCCATCGCATACTGCCAGTCACATACACCCCAACGATGCAAGAAATGCGCTGGTGAGCACGACACAACAGACTGCACAGTCCGCCACCCTAAATGCTACCACTGCTCATGCTTCCATGAGGCAGGCGACCGCGACTGCCCACTACACATGAACCATAAAGAAATAACAATCGCACAAAACGAACGCAGAGTTACACGGAAACAAGCCATCCAAATCTGGAAAAAATATAACTCAAATAAATTTAATTATGGCAAAGCAGTCAAATCGACAAGCCAACCAAACTCCCCCGACGACATCCAAACATCATCAGAACAACATCGTAGAAAGACCCCAACACCCCTATCTGGTTGCAGTGCATCCTCACTCAGCCCAGCGACCGCCCCCGCACCAGAGACGCACAGTTCTAGCAATTATTTATTTGCATCCCCCGCAGACGACCAGACAGCAAGGCTCACTTCTATGAAAATGAAAAGGCAAAGAGATGAGGAAACCTACGAAATCCAGGCCCCACTGAGCAAAAAGATCAGAAACAACACTCAAATAACGGCCCGCTAGGACCAAAACCCAGAACAAATGCGGCTCCATTCGCGGAAAACCATTGCGAGGGAGAAGATCCCCCGTTAACAAACCCGACTTACGAACACACCATCAGCGAGAACGATCACGCCTCGCTGACAGCTCCTATCTCGCAGAGCTCATACGCGAGACCTCTGCACTACCAGTCATATTACCCAGCCCAAATACCACCCACTCCACACAAACACCCTCACAGATAAAAAAGGCTACCACAGAAGAAGAGCGCACTCGCTCACAAAGCAAACACAAAGAGCACACACCCTCGTCTTCCCACTAGAGCACTTGCAGCCGCGACCTCAGCAACCACAGCAGGCCACCTTCCACCGAACGCAGACACTCCCGCGAACACTTCCAACCCGGAACCCCTGGGCAAACTCAAAAACGCGAGCACCACAAAAGCTCCAGCAAATCACGCAACCACTCTAGATTATCAAGGTCAGAGTGCGAAGAGCCTTCAAAATAAACACCAAAATTCTCCAGTGGAACTGCCAGGGACTCTGAAACAAGAAAGACTAATTACTACCCGTAATAGCCACCCATAAACCTTTGGTGATTGGCCTTCAAGAGATCAAACTCTGAGAGACCGCCACACTCAGAATCCTCCAATATATCAAACACCGCCGCGAAGGCTACACCAACGTGACTGTTCACGGCGGAGTGGAACTTATGATCCACCAAAGTGTACTGCGCCCTACGGGGGAGCCTATTATGACTCACGTTGAGGCTCTGGTAGAAATGAGGCCCAAATCAAATCAAAAACCAAAGTGTACCTCACCTCCGCCATCCCCCATGAGAACAGAACTCCAAGCTATCACAATGAACATATGCGTCTCAAGGCCAATAACAGTGGTATCCATCTACTCATCAAGAAGCCATGACCTCTCGGAAGCACTATTGACCGAATTGCTAATCTAACTGCCCTCACCAGGGCTCCTCATTAGGGTCTTCAACAGCTACCATGAAACCTGGGGATGCGTGAAAACAGACCCCAGGGGAGTGATAATGGCTAACACCATAAACACTCGCAACCTGGTCCTTCTCAACGACGGACAACCCACCCGAATCACCCGAAAGTGAAATTGCCATCGATTTATCCATATGCTCCCCCTCTGGCACCCTTTGTTTGGGGAGCGACCATAACCCAGTCATCATATCGCTTCTTGCCAACCAACCAAGAAACCCTGCCCCACAAGAACTTCGATTCAACTACCGGAAAGCCAGCTGGGTGGAATACTCAACACACATCGCGTCGAGTGATATAGACAACATCCCCGAAAACATTTCGGAACACGAAATCGTCGCCCAACTATACGAAAAGTTTCAAGCCGCAGCCGAGGCAATCATTCCCCAATAAGCCCCTTCAACCTTCTTTCCGAAACTATGGAGGTGCCGAGAGGTGCAAGAAGCAAGAGATAGGCGCGAGTAGCGTGGAAGAGGGCATCTGCGGCGCGAGTAGCGTGGAAGAGGGCATCTGCTGTATACCGAAAACTTCTAGTGGAGAAGAAACGTGAAAGCTGGGCTCAATTAGTCAATACTATTAATCAAAACACCCTCCTCTAATAGGTGGGGGAAAAAATTCGACGTATTCATGGAAAACCCGAGCGACTTATTAAGATCCTGTCAGACGGAGGCAGAACTTATTCTTCCCACGCGGTAATCGCAAATAAACTAGCTCAGACGTTTAGCCAGATTTTGCCATCAACAAACTACACGGCTGCTTACCAACGGGAGAAAAACTTGCGAGAAAGCTAATTTCTTGATTTTACTTCTAGAAACGAAGAGGCCTACAACAAACCTTTCTCCCTCCGCGAACTACAGAGCGCTCTAGACCTTACACGTGAAACTTCACCTGGGCAAGACCGGGTACACATCAACATGACCGAAAATCTCCCAGATGGCGCTCGTGAGCACTTATTAAAAGTGTTCAACACTCTGAACTAAAACTCATTTTTTCTTGATCAATGATGGGAATCTACAATTATCCCAATGCCCAAACCCGGGAAATTCCACGGCGACCATGCAACAAAACTACCGACCCATTGCTCTTACCAGCGTCCTCAGCAAGATCATGGAAAGAATGATAAATACGCGCCTTGTTGACTACCTTGATATGCATGCAGGTCTGAACAGCATCCAGTGTGGCGGCCGCAAGCGCCACTCTACGACGGACCACCTTGTATGACTGTAATCTAACATTAGTCAGGCATTTGGTCGAGGAGAACACGTGGTTTCCATTTTTTTCGACATCGAAAAAGCATACGATACTACCTGGAAATATGGCATCATGAAGGATCTTCACCGCAAAGAGCTGAGAGGCCACTTACCACGTTATATACAGCAATTCCTGTAAAATCGCACCTTCTGGGATAAGGTCGGCGACACCCTGTCACCATCCTATCCGCAAAAAAATGGGCGTCCCCTAAGGAAGCGTCCTCAGTGTCACTCTTTTTATACTCAAAATCGACCAGATAGCAGACATTCTCCCTCGCGACGGAAGACTGCTTTCATCACAATACGTGGACGACTTACAAATAAGCTACAGGCACCCTAGCCTCTTAACAATTCAACAGGAACTCCAGAAATGTCTAAACCTAGTCGGGACTGAGCCTCCTTAGACGGATTCCGATTCTCGCCCTCCGAAACGAAAAGCATGCACTTCACTCTCGTGCCCAGCACACCTAAAACCAGCCCTAACGCTAAACAACACTAATCTAGTATACGAGAAATCAATAAAATTCCTCGGCCATGTGTGGGACCCTAAACTCACATGGTGACCTCATCTTGCAGCCCTGGAGACTCGCTGCAAAAATGCAACCGGACTTATCCTCTCTTCAGCATCCTTGAAATTCGGAGCCAATATGGACACCAGCATGACATAATTCAGAACATTAAAACGGTCGCGCATTGCCTATGGAGCAATTGTTTACGGTTCAGCTGCCAAAACCACCCTAGAACCTCTCCATCATAGTAAATAACGCCCTGCGTATCACAACCGGTGCATTCCGTTCCACACCAATCGAATCCCTGAACGTGCTTGCTAACGGGCTTCCACTTCCACTCCGGAGAGACAAACGCTCACTTCAGTACTATTTCAAGACAAGGAGCTACATCAATAGCCCAGCACTCAGTGACGCTTCTTTGCGGCTAAGAAGAACATATGCCCACCCTTTTCTCTACGCGTGGATAACTTACTGACCTCGCTGAACATCAGACGCAAAGCAATCAAGCACTCATTCTCCTATCGAATTCTTCAAATCAGCACACCAGCGTGGATGATCAGCCCACCACTGGTCCACCTAGATTTGCAGACGTACCTCAAAGCAACAACCCCAACCAACACGTACCACCGAGAATTCTCACAAATACTCGACGAACCGTACTCTGAGCACAGTTATATATACACTGACGGCTCGAAAACATCGGACGGAGTGGAAGCCGCCGCCATAAGCGAAGGGATCTCGCATTCGGCCACCCTACCCCAGGAGGCCTCTGTATTATCTGCAGAGCTACACTCACTCGAACTGGTCATCTCCATTACAAAAAGCAACCGCCACCCTAAAACTGTTATATTTTCAGATAGTCTAAGTGTTCCCACCCATCTGAAAACTCTGCACTTTGATCACCCTGCCCTTAGAAAAATGCAACACGACCTATTTACGATGTCCGAGGCAAGCCAGGCGGTCGAGTTCTACTGGATCCCTGGACATGCGCGAATAAGAGGAAACGAATGAGCAGATTTCCTCGCTAAACGGGTGTCTACCCAGCATGAACAATTCATCTCCGTATATTACCGAGACTGGTTTCCGATCATCAACTCACGTACAAAATCACGATGGAATGACTCTTGGCAGCAAAGTGGACAAAAGATGCTTGCAGTGAAACCATCCGTGGGAGAGTGGGACACCAGGTTTTCTAATAGGGGAGATAAAGTGTTCATTAATCGTCCATGCACGGGACACACGTGGATGACTCACAACCATTTATGGACGTAAACATGAGACCGGACGCACCGCCATGCCCCTGTTGCCACTAAGTGGCAATCAGCGTGAAACCCTTACTTGTAGATTGTGATGCACTCGCAGCAGCCCGACGAGCCTTCTTGAGCCCATTGCAGCCCACAACGCCTGCTCACAGCAGCGGAACACCGGAAAAAACTTATTGCTTTCGGAAAACACACGGGCCTGTATGAGGTAGTGTAGGGGTAGCGAGGTCTGAATCATCTCTGATCCCGAACTCGCTGTCCTCCCTGCGTACTAATTGAGAATTTTTTCTTTGAACTTCGTGCACAAAGCTGTGCAGAATCAACGGATTGTCGTGCCCTGAGGAGGAGCACTCGGTGACTACACGTTGGAGCTCCGGTGGAGATCGGTGGGGGCTGCTACCACTCCTCCACGCAAAACCTACTGCAATGAACCTGCTCAGTATGTGTGTTGAACTTACTTTTATCTATGCTCGGTATACTTTGTGCATGCGCTAGGCCTACTCTGTACCCGCGTTAGATTTACTCTGTACATACGTTAAATTTAATTTGTATCTGTCAAATTTTCTTTGTAGCTACGTCAAATTTACAATGTACTCATGTCAAATATACTTAATATTACTTTGTACTTGGGTTAGACCTACTCTGTACCTGAGTTAAACCTACTGTGTCTACGTTGAACCTACTCTTAATCTAAGCTGCACCTACTTTGCCACTCTTCAATCGCCCTACGGGGGAGTCTCCATTAACTTCGCGTTGGGACACCGGTTGAAAATGGAAGTAACTACTACTGCGTCCGATGACAACTTCGACAACTCTTCACCCCACAAAAACCCCAACCGAGCTCCAAGAGCTGCAAGGAAGAAGCGGTACACGCCATTCAATGAACACAACTTGTTCAATAAAAGTCATACTTTTCCCGAACACCTGAAGATCACGTTCGACGCAAACGACAGACCAGATATTTGTCCATACACTCTGCAAAAAGATCTGGGCTCTTTCACTGGCCGCCCAGTCCTGAGCGACGCTACCAGCGGCGACGAAGGCTTTGCCATCAGAGAAGACACAAAAACTTCAAAGTGACACTATTCTCTCCATAACCAGACTCTGTGAAAAGCCATGCAAAATAGTGCCACACCCGACTTTCTCTACAAGTTCAGGTTTGATCTACGTTGAAGATATCCCGAAGGAGGAAATCGAGGAGTATATCACTGAACTTGTTCAATATGAAGACTGCGTTGTCGAAGGAAAGGTCACGCCGTGGATCACACCAAGGAGAGAGACTACCACAGCCCTAATATTAAAATTCAACTGCCCTACTCAACCAAAATATCTAGACATTCCCTTCTGCGCCACCAAAACCAAGGTTACACCATTTGAGAGATGTCCGATGCGATGTTATAAATGACAGAAATACGGATAAACGAGAGGAAACTGTAATTGTAAGCTAAGATGCTTGTATTGCTCCCGGGACGACCGCGACAAACATGAAGATCCCCAGTCGTGCCAGTCCGGAGAACAGCACTGTTTTTATTGCGAAGTAGACGGACACCCCACCGGACACAGAGATTGCCCAGAGAAGGAGACGGAGAGAGCGATCCTCCATTACTCGATAGATCACGGGGTCGGGCGACGAGATTCTGTAGTCTCGATGCGCTCTTCCCAGTATGACCCTCCTACCCAGGAGAGGAGACAGACACCATTTCCCACCCACTTCCTCATAACGTTCAACGAAAGCGGTGCAAGCCAAGTTGCCTTTTCTACTACTCCATTTATAATGATGAAGTCACTCACCGAACAACTAGGAGGAAAACCGAAAGGAATTCAACGACAGAGAAAGAAATGTCTGATCTACGTCGTAGAACGTGAGCAAAGTAACTCAATACAAAAGATCACCCACATAAACAAACTCGAAGTTTCAGTGAAATACATCCGTCCTTCAACGATACCAAACGAATTATATATACCTCCCTTACACGCTGAAGCACCACAGTGCTTTCGCTGAAGGTCTAGCGGAGGATAACTGAATTATAGAAGTCCGTCAAGCAACATGGATAAAATCACGTAACGCAAGTTCTACTGCATACCAAATTAACCTTCCCAGGACACGACGCACCGGAAGTAGCTATAAGTGATACGAAACGCGGATGCGAAGGAATAAGATAGTGCTTGATAGTTACTTCAGGTGGGGCAGGGGTTGGCGGGAGTCAGACTGCAGGCCTCGCTAAACATCAATCGTTAAGCTATTAAGCCTTCATTTTCCTACCGAATCCTCCAAATTAACACACCAACATGGATGATCAAAACCCACCACCGGTCAACCTAGACCTGCAAATGTACCCTAAAGCAACTACTCCAACCAACGCGTACCGGCAGGAATTCCTATAACTACTCTAGGAAGAATATTTAGAGCACCGTCACATATACACTGACGGCTCCACAATCGCGGACGGATTGGGAGTCGCCGCTGTGTGCAGGGACACCCCACTCTCGGCCACCCTCCCACAAGAGGCCTCCGTGTTCTCTGCAGAGCTTCGCTCACTCGAACTAGCCGTCTCTATTGCAAAATCACATCGCTTCCACAAACACTTCGTATTCTCAGACAGTCTGAGTGTGCTCACCCAGCTTAAAACACTGCACTACGAACATCCAGTTCTACGTTAAATGCAGCGCGATCTCTTTGTGATGACCGAGACGGGTCAGGCAGTGAAATTCTGCTGGATCATTGGGCACGCGGGAATGAGAGGAAACGAACTTGCGGACTCCCTTGCTAAACTGGCATCTACTCACCAAGAACAATTTTTCGCAATACATTACCGGGACTGGTTCCCTATCATCAACTCTCATATAACATCCCGATGGGATGAAATGTGGCAACAGAGTGGGCGAAAAATGCTTGCAGTCGAACCCTCAGTCGGGGAATGGGAGACAAACTTCACCAACAGAAAAGACCAAGGGTTCATCAACCGCTTGTGCACGAGACGCATGTGGATAACTCACAAACACCTGATGGATGTCGACATAGGACCAAACTCGCCACAGGACCTGTTGCCACTAAGTGGCTATCAGCGTGAAACCCTTAATGATGGATTGCGACGCACTCGCGGCAGCCCGACGAGCGTTCTTTAATCCCCCGCGCAACCTATAAAGCCTACACACGGACCCAACCTACCGTAAAAAGCTTATCGCTTTTGGAAAACACCGGACTATACAAAGCCGTCTAAGCCCCAAACACCTGTGCAAGTGAAGTATCTCTCCACCTGATTACGCACAGAAATAACAACACATTTTACGAAGATACGCATTAACTCTTTACTCTCTCGTACGCGCTAGTACGCGAATGTGCCACAATTGAAATATGTACTGACTTCATCTTGACATGACTAATATTTTTCGCACGCGAACTTACCTGAATCAACGACGGTCGCATCCTACGGGGGAGCCTATTATCACTCACGTTGACGCTCTAGTGGAAATTAGGCTCGAATCAAATCAGACTGCAGGACCGGAACTGGTTTGACGCGTGGGTCAGCTAACGTGCGGGCGACGCGAAGGGAGCGGAAGGGGGGTGGCGGGCTGAATGCCAGGCTTGCGGGCTAGATTGGCAAGGTGTTATGTTTGAACATTTTTCATTTTCTTATAGTATGATATTTATTGTATTTACACATATTTTTTCTTCTTTAGATGGTTGTTTTGGGGTATTATTGGTCACTTACTCTTGTTCGATATATATCTA
>SDVV010046069.1:0-10007 GCA_016164225.1 Gammarus roeselii
CAGCCTTCCAAGCAAATGTAAGCAAAGTTAACCCAACAGTGAGAGGTCAGTCAGTAGTATGCATAGCTGCCAAGACAGCCTTCCAAGCAAATGTAAGCTAAGTTAACCCAACAGTGAGAGGTCAGTCAGTAGTATGCATCGCTGCCAAGACAGCCTTCCAAGCAAATGTAAGCAAAGTTAACCCAACAGTGAGAGGTCAGTCAGTAGTATGCATAGCTGCCAACACAGCCTTCCAAGCAAATGTAAGCAAAGTTAACTTCATAGTGAGAAGTCAGTTCCGCGTTGAGCTCGGAGGCCCCCACCAAGATCTTAACAGGGAGCACAAACAGGGGTTGGGAAGGCAAACAGCGGCCAGGAGCGCACAAACATCACCATAAACACCCTGGCAATAATGCGCGGCAGGGACAGACTGCAGCGAGGACTCAGCAGCTCTGAGTCGGGCTGATGCTGGACACAAGCCTGAGAGGGGAGCGGTGAACGCATACTATGGGCAAGAACGATCAGGATGGGAACATGGGAATAGATTTGAAACACGAGTAAAAGAACTAATGAGTACTGTGAAGGTGATAATTGCAGCCCGCGTTCGTAGATACCCAATGCACTTTTTGAAGCACAGGCAAGGAAGGTAGAGAAGTAGGAGAGACGGCAACGAATCTTAAGGGGAGACGTTGGCACAGCGAGTCAGAGGACAGCGGAGGACATCACAGAAAGGTCGCCAAACGGGTCATCACTCACTTCCAATGGACAATTCTTTTGATCGGACGAATGAATAGACTTTGGTTTTAATGGAAGATTATTAACAAGAATATTTTGTTGAGAACGCACATCAAGAGCACGTGTCCTTACGATCGTCCCTGACGACATAGAAATGCACGAGTGCAACGCTGCCGTGTCGCGAACTATACATAGATGGTGTTCACCGGGCCACTGTTCGGGAGAACATGAAACTGTTCGCTTAGCTGAAGCATGTCGTCAGCCTCCGTTGCTACACATTCAAGAAGAGCTAGTCTTGCAGCCGTGATTGGTGTCCCACTTGAGCACACACCGCGGTCCCGTAGCCCTTCAACAGGAGTACCAACACCTGCTCACATTACCATCACACTAACCATGATCGATGGAGCACACACGCGGCCATTATGCTCCCTGCTAATGGTGATACACGATTGTCTCATGATTAATGCACTTACTAGGACGTGGATTGATGGCCCTCTCTGCTACAGACACAGTTACCAAACGCCTGGAACATACGCTCGGGAATGGTCCGGGAATACCGGCGACCAGACGTTACAGGGATGTGGGGGTGGAGGGTTGGCTGGCTACTAATGACGCTCACACGCTGTGAACGTTACATACACACACACGTCCAATAGTCTATAGCCGTATCACTGCCCGGCTCAAGCTTGGCAGAATTGACCTCCTTGAAAATAAATCACTCTATTGCATTTGCAGACAATCTCAACGCATATTTCTTAAAGGGAATTTCTGAAGATAAGAAAGAGCAGTTTCGTCCACTATTGCTCTACGAAAACAACAGTGGCTAGGGACAGACAAGGATGAACGATGCGAAGCCTCAACAACTGACAAAAGAACATGAAAGAGCGAACAAATATTAAATGAAATATATCTAGATTAAAGGATCCAGAAGCGGGCATCATTCGATCCAAGCAGCGTTTGAAACCAGCAGGGCCCCGTCCCCTCCGCAAGCACTCGGCCGCGGTGGTTGCAGCGAAAGCGGCCCTGGAAGGATGCGACGGGCGGGTGTGGCGGCCATTAGTCTTGCTGGCACATTTGCGCCACCCACCACAATTTGCGGCAACAATAAATCCCTCCACGGGAACCTTACACTGACAACCAAGACAATTATAACACTGCACCGATTGCTCAAACAGAAAGAGAGCGGGGGGTGACGCTACACAAGCTGGCCCCAGAATTTGTCTACCATGACACAATTAGGGTAATTTATAGCTAGAGAGGCACTGGATCATAACTAAGGCGCCTCGGCATACTTACCACGAACCTGAGGCGTCACCAAGAATGAACAAATATCACTAAGAAGGGACGGTCAAAACTTTTCGCATCATAATACAGATGAAAATAATCTCAAGGATTGGAGCAATAAGAGGGATATAAACGTGAAACCTTTAGTGAATTGTCTTCTAAGACAGAAATAGTCTGCAAGGATGTGAAGAATCGGATACAAACAAACGTGAATTGGTGTACAACTTTAATAAAGTGACATCCAAGGAAAATATTCTACCAATATTCCCACTCAAGAGATGGCTCGATTCAGATTTCAGGCAGCAAGAACCTTATAAAAGGACACGAAGAGCTGATGAATGTGTGCTACGCTGATCTGCCCAACAAATCAACACCGCAGCTTCGTACCGCTTTTAATGAAACGTTAGAGATCGAATATGATTGATGGTGAGGGCGAGTTAAATTCGTTTGGGTTTCAATAGTCGTTTTTATACTTAATCTGAACTAAGTATAGCCAGAAAGTAAGGATAAAGAAGAGCCAAGCAAGGATAAAGAAGAGCCCAGCAAGGTGTGCTAAACATCGTGTCTCGTTAGCATGTATCGGGAGGCAAGCAACAGGAATGTGGCGTGTAAGAAGATTTGGAGGAACTCAAACGCCCAGCAGGTAGTGATCCAGCAAAGGGCGGGGAGGGCGCGCGACTGGCAGCAAAACATGCCCAGAGATAGTGAATTACCAGCTTTCTGAAGTGAAATAACCAACTAGGATATTTGCAGTTAGATGGTAGTTATGCATGTAATTATAAAATACAACGATAAGCTGAAAAAGTCGCCATCATTTATTGTTGCAGTGCTACGGCATCGCAGGTCACAGATGACGCAGTAGAGAAGCACAGAACTTGATATTCTAAAAAGTAAACAGAGTAGCATTACAAATGGAGATGAGATGAATGGGCGTTGGTGAACCTTTCACTACGCTCTAATGAAAGGAGTTCATTAACCTTTGTCAAGATGGTTGTCTATGGGTTACACCTAATTACTGATGTCTAAACAGATTATAAAAGTTTTAACTTTTACAAGAGCTGGGAAGTCGATAGCATTGAGTCCTGTAAACACCCCAATCTTTCGTCTTTCATCCAGGCCTCTCATCTCCCGGTTTAGCCTCAACTGTGGGCTCCAATCTCAGTCCACCGTCCATATTCACGGAGAGTCCATTGATGAGACCAGTTCAGGATCATCACTTTAAATCAAAGTCTGCATAACCAAGACACGGATCTTTACCTTAAACCCATTACTGTTAGCCGCGCTGCGCTGCTCGAGGCGCACTGCAAATCCTCATGAAGGAACACGGCTCAGAATACTCTAGTTCATTTCCGGAAAAGAGCAAATAATTTTCAAGTGAATTAGTGGCAAGGGTCATCAGCTACCAAGAGAAGGAATAAATAGTTCTTGTATAGCATGTGCCAAGTCAGCAGTTAGGACGCACCAGCGCTTGGATGACGGTGAACATAGATAAAGTATCCAAGTATCGATGCATGGAGGCAGAAAAATGGTTGACAAGGGATTTTTGTCTCCATAAAACGGTCCAAAAGTAGTAGTCTTATAGCAAACGTAATACCGTAAAATATTGACCAAATAATTGGAACTGTGATGCACGTGTATCTGTCAATATAATTTGTTTGGGTATTCAAACCTATCACAATTCTTTTATGCGTATCAACTGTATGTGTGATCCGGGAAAGCTAATGCATTCTTTTATTCAGCAGTTCAAGTTACTTGGACAGTTACAATAGGTCCATCCCAACAAATTCTAGATACCGTGCATATTATAGCGTGAAAATCAGGAATGCCAGTTTGGAAGAATGCCCTCTGCACTGGAGGGGCATCCATGTTGTTGAAATACAAAATACGTGGATACACAAAACTCGAAGGCAACAGTGTTAACGAATCTTCCACTGGAGCTTTGGTTCCACGGTAAAAGGCAGAAGTTTGTAGCTAATGGAATATTTTTGATACCTCTTAGATTTTTTTTCAATGGAATGCATTTATTAACGATCTACTTCAGTATACTGGAAGTAATCCTAATAAACTGGTCTCGAAGGTGTCCTACTCCGTCCGTATGCCGTTTTCGTGACTCGGCTATCCTTTGTCGTTTACGAAAATCAGAGGCCAAATGACTCGGTATCCGGTCGTCGTCTTATGGCCGTATTTTCGCCGGAGGCGTTGGTTCAGTGCTGATCCGTACTATCATTGATGATGACCAAGTATGAGTGATCGGTTTAAATAAGTCACTGAAAGAAAAAGCGAATCTATGATACAGTACCGGGATATTGCCGATAACCCTGCGATCCAGTGTTATGCGTGGGTGACCAGATATAACAAAGATAATGTGATCGTTATGCCGGGAAATCTTTGACAACCCGGCACACGTGGTTATGTGTGGATGACATTCGTGCCAGGTTTAGGTATTATCTCTGATCGCCCAGCGCTGAAGATAAACTTGACGATTGTTGAGAGCCGTACTGGCTTTCACTCAGAAGAAACCTATGCTTAGGAAGAGTGCATTAAACCCCCGTTGCATACAGATGGCTTATGATTGCGGGGGAGGGAATGATTGAGTGCATTATTATTAGCTCTTTGTGTTTATTTTCAAACGTCATTTGTAAGAGCACATTCCGGGCTGGTTTGCATCCTAAATAGCGTTCTGACGGCGCAAATATGAATTAAAGGATCTAAAATATAATTCGGTACAATAAAAAGTTGATAAATTACAGAAATACTTGAATATACAGATGATATGTACAGAGTCTTCTTCATCGTGGGCTGTTCTGAAGACATGACTTGTTACTTAGATATAATTAATATTGACTAATAACTAAGGTTATTGAGTAAAATATAATTCTACGTCTCCCCAGTCGATAGACATTGCTGGAAGTCTTTCTCTATTCTTCATTGTTCATGTAAAGTCGAACCAGCATTTACTTAAAAATGACAATTTACAGTTCAAACTGACATTGTGCATGAAAACTTAGAATTGGAAATACCCAACATGAGTGTGTATCAAATTTACTCACATAATATTTGGCATACGAAAGCATAAATTTTGAAACAAATTTAACATGACTTGTTACACATGACAACAAATTCACCGAGTCATGAAAGATGGGGCAAATAATCTAAGATGTTTTTACGTTAACGAGAGAACAGGAAATTTGAGTGAATGAACAGGAAAAGAAATGAATGCGAGTATTGCTAAATCTACACTGACGGTTAAGAAATAGTCAACAAAGTAAGCTGCCCAGCCAAAGTAAATTACAATTCAAGAATTTCTGCACGTAGAAATTCGAGCAGGTTTCATTTTGGGTTACGTGTTAGGTTCTATACTGCCACTCGTCCTTGTATCTTGAGCAATAAGAGAAATCAAAGTTTTTTCCAAATTGCTGCCGTTCTGAATTACGATTCTCCGTAGGTCAGGACGGCACACTGATTAAAGCATGACTTCGTTAGGATTGCAAACAAATTGTTATCGAACTCTAGGAATTTAAAATGTGCACTGGTGAAACAGTCTGCAATGATCGCTCTCTGCACAACTGCATTCGGTTATAACGACCCTGAACTAACAAACTCGGACTAGTTAACATCGTCCTGAAACGTCACCGTTGGCAAACTTAACATGAACACATATTGTTCAATATTATTAATGTACAACAGTGATGATATTGCTCTCCTCTCAACGTATCTATAGCCCTTCAGATACGTTCTCTGTTAAAAAAATCACACTAACAGCTACTATAGCACGTCTATTCATAATTAATGTTATCGAAAAAAATATCTCAATTGATGATGCGCCGGAATGATAACAAATTGTACAGAGCAAGGCCCATCGCCCAGTTGTTCAAGGACGTCGAGTCTGGATCTGGCGCGGCATGTAATAGGTTCAAGCCCAGCTGCAGAGGGAACTTTTTATTCCATTTAGGCTCCAGCTTGCACCTCGACTGGTGAACGTATTAGTACAGATAGTGATGGTTCATCACTCATCGCCCAGCGCTGCCCAAGGGTAGTGTGATCGATCATAACTCGTCACTGACTGAAGCGTATCAATGCTACCGCGGTGGTGGCGCCGGAGCTCCATCTATAATAAAGCTGGAAGGGTGATACCGCAGACAAGTGCAGTGCGTCTGCATTACTAGCGGTTAAATATCCTTTACCCTCGTCAGCGCAGTAGCCTAGTGAAGAGTCTCCGACTCGTGTCTCTAGGTACCCGGGTTCTATTCCCATTTGGTGCAATACTGCGTTTCACTTGGCAAGTGAATTCAGTGGCTGCCAATTAACCTCTACAGATCTCTCCCCCACAGATGACCTCGCCGCTCTTCAGCTACACCTGCATCCTGTCTCGATATCCAATAAAGATATCCGATCTAATTGTGTGTAGATCAATTAATAATAATTGTAATCCAAATGTTGACTCCAAATATTGTTGAAAACATTGAAATGTATATATTCACTTCGTTAGTTATACTTACTAATTTACCATTGAATAATACAGATGTCTGTCTTAACACTGATTATAAATTTTGAATGTGTTATATTCAGTTGGCCAGAAACCAGCAGGCCTCTTTAGCTACAATCAATTGAATTAAAGCAATCCAGTACTAACAAAGCACCATTTAATCGGTGGAAGGGACGAACTATCGCCGGAATCCCATTGAAAATGCCTCGAGCACTCTCTGGGTGATCATCGACAATTCAGCACCCCAGCACCAACAAAGGACAAACATCCTCTAGATAACACAGCATTGTACATCTGGGTTATAGCCAGCTTATCAGTGATACCACGTCTGGGTAATGGTGTATTTTCCTTGAATAAGACATCGATAAATGCAGACTGGGAAAGGACTCGACAGTTTCCCCAGTCCAAACGTACCCCGCCGATTGTTTGCCTTTATTGTTCATCTGATAGTGACGAGCGTGATCAACTGCTGCACACAGAGGACGCGCTCTCTGATGCCAAGAACAAGTAGTTTGAAAGAGGTGATCCTTACCTGGAGATCCATTGCTATCGAACATGGTTATCACAGGTAGGATTATTGGCCAACAAGATATGAAGCTCCATGTGATGACTATGATTGATTAATTAATTATAAAAGAATAGATGAACAATATCATACAAAAGAGACAAGATACAAATGTTCTGAGCAAATGGTCGAAGGTTAATATATACACATTTCTGACTGCTGAAGCTTCAAGAAGCAACGAAGTGGAACGTCAACAGGAGTGTTAGGACACAGTAGCACAGAGGGCTGGCTACCCATTGCCCTCCAACAGCGACCAACAGAAGGAGCGTCAGCACAGAGGGCCGCCTATTGCCATCCAACAGCGGCCAACAGAAGGAGCGTCAGCACATAGGGTCGCATATTGCCCTCCAACAGCGGTCAACAGAAGGAGCGTCAGCACAGAGGGCCGCCCATTGCCCTCCAACAGCGGCCATAGGAAGGAGCGTCAGCACAGAAGGCTACCCATTGCACCCCAACAGCGGCCAACAGAAGCAGAGTCAGCACAGAGGGCCGTCTATTGCCCTCGAACAACGGCCAACAGAAGGAGCGTCTGCACAGAGAACCGCCCATTGCCCTCCAACAGCGGCCAATAGAAGGAGCGTCAGCACAGAGGGCCGCCCATTGCCCTCCAACAGCGGCCAACAGAAGGAGCGTCAGCACAGAGGGCTACCCATTGCCCTCCAGCAGCGGCCAACGAAAGGAGCGTCAGCACAGAGGGCTACCCATTGCCCTCCAGCAGCGGCCAACGAAAGGAGCGTCATCACAGAAGGCTACCCATTGCTCTCCAACAGCGGCCAACAGAAGGAGCGTCAGCACAGAGGGCTACCCATTGCCCTCCAGCAGCGGCCAACGAAAGGAGCGTCAGCACAGAGGGCTACCCATTGCCCTCCAGCAGCGGCCAACGAAAGGAGCGTCATCACAGAAGGCTACCCATTGCCCTACAACAGCGGCCAACAGAAAGAGCGTCAGCACAGAGGGCTACCCATTGCCCTCAGCAGCGGCCAACAGAAGGAGCGTCAGCACAGGGGGCTACCCATTGCCCTCCAGCAGCGGCCAACGAAAGGAGCGTCATCACAGAAGGCTACCCATTGCCCTACAACAGCGGCCAACAGAAAGAGCGTCAGCACAGAGGGCTACCCATTTCCCTCAGCAGCGGCTAACAGAAGGAGCGTCAGCACAGAGGGCTACCCATTGCCCTCCAACAGCGGTCAAAAGAAAGAGCGTCAGCACAGAGGGCCGCCCATTGCCTTTCAACAGCGGTCAACAGAAGGAGCGTCGGCATAGAGGGCCGCCCATTGTCTTCCAACAGCGGACAACAGTAGGAGCGTCAGCACAGAGGGGGCCCTCCGTTGCCCTTCAACTGCGGCCAACTGAAGGAGAGTGTCGGCACAGAAGGCCGCCCAATGCACTCCAACAGCGGCCAACAGAAGGAGAGTATCGGCACAGAAGACCGTCCATTGCCCTTCAACAGCGGCCAACAGAAGGAGAGTGTTAGCACAGAGGGCCACCCGCTGCCTTTCAAAAGCAGTCAACAGAAGGAGCGTCAGCACAGAGGGCCACCCATTGCCCTCCAACAGCGGCCAACAAAAGGAGCGTCAGCACAGAGGGCTACCCATTGCCCTCAGCAGCGGCCAACAAAAGGAGCGTCAGCACAGAGGGCTACCCATTGCCCTCAGCAGCGGCCAACAGAAGGAGCGTCAGCACAGGGGGTTACCCATTGCTCTCCAACAGCGACTAACAGAAGGAGCGTCAGCACAGAGGGCTACCCATTGCCCTCCAACAACGGCCAAGAATAGGAGAGTGTCAGCACAGAGGGCCTCATGTTGCCCTCCAATAGCGGCCATGAGTAGGAGAATGTCAACACAAAGCCGCCTGTTGCCCTCCAATAGCTGCCAAGACTATAAGAATGTCAGCAAAGAGGGCCACCTGTTGCTCTCCAATAGCGGCCATGAGTAGACGAGTGTCAACACAGAAGGCCGCCTGTTGCCGTCCAATAGCGATCAAAACTATAAGAGTGTCAACAAAGAGGGCGACCTGTTGCCCTCCAATAGCGGGCATGAGTAGAAGAGTGTCAACGCAGAAGGCCGCCTGTTGCCGTCCAATAGCGGCCAAGACTAGAAGAGTGTCAGCAAAGAGGGCCACTTGTTGCCCTCCAATAGCGGCCATGAGTAGAAGAGTGTCAACACAGAAGGCCGCCTGTTGCCCTACAATAGCGGTCAAGAATAGGCGAGTCAGCACAGAGGGCCAGCCGTTGCCCTCCAATAGCGGCCATGAGTAGGAGAGTGTCAGCACAGAGGGCCGCCTGTTGCCCTCCAACGACAGGAAGACGACGTCACACCAGCCAGGCCCGCTTTGAGATTGATGGTCCCCTAAATACAGGCTGAGGCAGAGACTTGGGTGACAAGGGGACAGCCTGACAGATTACTGATACACCGGGCGGAGACTGTTGATGCGCCGGGCTGAGATTGCCGATACGCCGGGATGAGATTGCCGATACGCCGGGCTGAAATTGCTGATACGCATGGGTGAGTTTGCTGATACGCCGGGCTGAGATTGCTGATACGCCGGGCTGAGATTGATGATACGCCGGGCTGAGATTGCTGATACGCCGGGCTGAGATTGCTGATACGCCGGGTTGAGATTGCTGATACGCCGGGTTGAGATTGCTGATTTTACGGGTTGCGATTGCTGATATGCCAGATTGAGATTGCTGATATGCCGGGCTGAGATTGCTGATACGCCGTGCTGAGATTGCTGATAGGCCTGACTGGGATTGCTGATACGCCGGGCTGAGATTGCTGATACGCCGTGCTGAGATTGCTGATAGGTCTGACTGGGATTGCTGATACGCCTGACTGGGATTGCTGATACGCCTGACTGGGATTGCTGATACGCCGGGCTGAGATTGCTGATACGCCGGGCTGAGATTGCTGATACGCCGGGCTGAGATTGCTGATACGCCGGGCTGAGATTGCTGAT
>SDVV010046070.1:0-10007 GCA_016164225.1 Gammarus roeselii
ATATGTATATTTATATATATGATACTCTGTTACGATTAAACCGTGGTTACTTTAGTTTAAAAAAATGTTAATTTAACCCTGTTTTTAGACTGAGTTGGAAAGTAATTAGTCAGATTTTGTATATAACATAGCGTGTTCGTGTAGAAGTATTCCACATCAATTACTATATTTTTCAGTTACGTAAATAAGTCACACGTCTTTTCAACTTATTCACGTTACTTGTTTGGTTGGTTTCTTGCTAGTTTTTTTTCTCGTTCGTCATTGCTTTTAATGTATGTTTTGGGTATGGTAGAGAATTGATCTTCTTGCTTTGTTTTAACTCGTGCGTTTAGTATATTTCATGCATTTCTGTATGTTCTCTGTACAGCTTCCATTTTCGATGCAATTTGTTGATTATTTTATACAAGTATAGGAATATTTCATTTGTATCTGCAATATAGAACGTTATCTCAGGTATAATTTATTTACTTGTTGTATATTTTTAGGGTTTTATATATCTTCTTACATCCTGGTACAATGTTTGACATGGATTTTTATAGATTTAGAAGATTCCGTTTGTTACAAACTTGGTATTGTTGATACTTTATTATATATTCAGTGTAGGAACATACTTCAATGTTTTGGAGGAGTTAGTGTCCCTTGACAAAAGCGCGTTGTGTTTGTTTGTTTGTATAAGTAGACCGATTTACAATGATGGATACCCTAGTGTATTTCGTTTCTCAATATCGGTTAGGGCAGCGTAGATAATTACGTAGTTATTTTATTATTGTTGTATGTTTTTTTTCACGATAATCGTATGGATGTATGTTCAAGAGATGAAAATCCGTACTGCATCTTTGTGAAATTTCGTCATTGATCCCTAGCAAGCGTGTTGTTCAAAGTTTTAGGAGACGACTTACTTAATGGATGGGTCATGGTGTAGAGTGTTTTTTTACACTCTTTGGTGGTATTGTTAGTGAACGGTGTAAAATAAAGCGCGTGTGTTAAAAATCATGTGATAATGGGATTCATCTGAAACGTCAAATGACTCCCAAAAATCGTCGAATGACGATTATTTCGTGGTTACTATCCAAAGTGTATACAGCAGTTATATAAGACGGAACATAAGTAATACTGTGTGCTGCTGTTATAAAAGATGGATCATAAGTCATAGTGTGTACAACAGTTGTATAAGATGGAATAAAAGTAATTTTGTGTGCAGCAGTTATATAAGATGGAAGGTGGTAGCTACACTGTGACCTGCTGCTGTACAGAAAAGAACTTCAAGTATCCAAGTAAGTGATAGAATGTACAACAGTTATATAATATGGAATATTTGTAATAGTGTGTACAGCAGTTAAATAATGGGAACATAAATAATAGTGTGAGCCACATAAATAAATGATGGAATATAATTAATGAAATCGTTTCAGTTCGATTTTACCCATACTGCAATCACATGAATATCGCATATATCCAAATAGTTTTCTATTAATAGGAAGTGACTTCTTTGACTTCTGCGACTAACAGTCTAAAAAGTGAAAAACGCTTCCTCCTCCCCGAACCGGTTCCTAATGAGTCATGGCGAAGTGCGAAAGATACTGAAAAAGGCGAGGCTTTGTGGGAAAAAGGGAAACATCGTTCGGAGTCCTCTTCATAGTATTTTTCTTCCAGTTATAATTTGTTTTCCTAATTATATGAAGTGTGAATGTTATTGAATCTTATTTGGGTCTGCGCGTTTCTCATGCACATTTTAGAATCGAGAGCACAGCAGAATACTTTGAAGATTTTTTCTCACTGTTAAAAATATATATAGTTTTGCTGTATGATTTTATTAGGGCATCTCGGGCAATGCGTATAAATATTAGACTGAAATTATTAGCTGAAATATTCAGGAATTTGTTATGTCCTTATAAAACTGCCAGATGTGTGTAATTAAAACATCCTGCTACGAGATAGTATGTATTTGTCGATGTGTACAGCACTTGAGATGCGATCTAACAAATGCATTAGCCGAGTCACAAAAAACCTCAGTTCATGGTTTCTCTACGTATCATCAGTAACTAACTTGATCAATTTGTCTTAACATATAACTTCAATGTCCGAGAAGTACAGCGCCTGAGTCACTAACAAATAAAAAAATACATCCTAACCAATACAATCGATAAAAGCTTCAAATATCTAGTCATCCTATATCTAATTCCTTCACAAAAGCATATTCGTACACCCACATTATCGTCTATCTAAATCCTTCACTAAAAGCATACATCCTAAATCCTTCACTAAAAGCATACATCCTAAATCCTTCACAAATAACATGCATAGAGTCACCTATTTTCCATTACCGTTCTCGCACACCTTTTCGATTGCCGTTCTCGCACACCTT
Source organism: Gammarus roeselii (assembly GCA_016164225.1). Classification (NCBI taxonomy): domain Eukaryota; kingdom Metazoa; phylum Arthropoda; class Malacostraca; order Amphipoda; family Gammaridae; genus Gammarus; species Gammarus roeselii. The sequence goes on from SDVV010046070.1 coordinate 2,366, forward strand.
TTCGATTGCCGTTCTCGCACACCTTTTCGATTGCCATTCTCGCACACCTTTTCGATTACCGTTCTCGCACACATATACACTACTTTCATGTTACTGGCACATTAGCTGCCAGTATTATGGAATCGGCATAGCAGCTGCCCGTATCAATTTGCTGACAGTAGCTGCCAGTATCATGTTACTGACACAGTAGCTGCCAGTATCATGTTACGGACACTTTAGCTGCCAGTACCATGTTGCTGACACAGTAGCTGCATGTATTATGTTACTATCAAAGTACATTTCTGTATCCTGTTCTTGACACAGTAGCTGCTAGTATCATGTAACTATCTCTGTAGATGCCTGTCTCATGCAACTGCAACAGTTACACTTCCAGTTTCATATGACTGACAGTATCGTGCTACATCCAGAGTTTTTGTCTGTGTCATGTGACTGATAGTACCATGCTTTTTACACAGTTACTGCCAGCATCAAGTTAATAACTGAGCAGCTGCAGTACCATGTTACTGATTCGAGAACAGCTTGTATCATGATGCTGACATATTTACTGCCAGTATCATGTGACTGACAGTATCACGCTACTTCCACAGTTGCTCCCAGTATCAAGTAAATGACTCAGTAGCTGACTCAGAATTACCAGTATCATGGTACTGATTTAATGACTGGCCGTATGATGTCATCGTCAATGCCATGCAACTATGAATGAGCGTCTACACGTCGGCACACGCTCCAAGGCCGAAAACGATTTTAGATCATCACTTTATTATGCTTGCGAACTCAAGAAAGTTATACAATTTCCAATATAATGTACCGTACGAACATACAACTCCGTTTGAGAGAGATATCAGACGGAGAATAATAATCAGGGTCTCGTATTTTCATCAAAGGGTTAATTTTATGGAGGCGACAAAGTGGCACGGAGTAATTTTGAGTTTAATACCAATATACTGGTTATGAAGTCAAGTTGACTCACCTTCAAATATAGTACAAACGTCCTAGGCAAAATACTAGAAAACTATTGGTAACTGTGAAATTTAATTCGTATTCCACTATCTGTTCAATTCAGTGCAGCAGGCTCAATTTGCTATTTAAGCAATTCTAAATTTTTAATAAAAACGAAAACTATAAAACTTTCCTTCGATAACATGATAATATTTACATGTGCAATAAAGAAAGCGTTCAACGTTTCAAAATTAAACATATACGAGACCCAGATTATGGCTGTTCGCGTTGGGGAAGAACATGCTACAGCTAGTATAGCTATTTAAAATATAAACATATTCTGTGACCAATTTATTGCACGATCTTTTTATTATTTATTTATAATAAAAAGCTGAAACAATGAACGAGTACGTCATACTCAGATTTTTTTTTTTTTTGCAAAGTCAAATTTTCTATGACAGAGCTAAAAGTATGTCAGTCGTCATTAATACCCAGCGTGCATTTCATTTACATTTGTTCTTCAGGTCGCATGCCTTCGCCGGATCCCACAATAATCATAATTATAATAATCTATTTCCCTGAACAACTACCACGATGGGCAAACAGAAATGCCTCCGACGTTGCTGATTTTTTTCTTTAGATAGGCTCTATAAACAATGATCGTTCCCGGCGGCCTGACAACTATCCTTGCTTTTTATGACACTGCATCGTAAAGGGGAGTAGTATAGTGGGGCAACGAGCTGGAATCGTTAGTCAATACTTGAATAGGGCAAGACACTTACAAAGAATAAGAGGGCTATTTTCACATAATAGTTCTACAGACTCAATAAACGTTCATGAACACTGGACTGAAAATTTATGCAAGTTGTTCCAAACAAACACATTGAAAATGCTCTTCAGATGCTGTTTAGCAGAGCCTATTGATTAATTGCATCTTGAAATCTAGCGTCTCGGATGTGCAGCCTCGATATGTAGTTATGTATTGGATGTTTATCGACCCAGAAATATTATCATTATTATAATTATTTTCAGGTTACATTTCCTTTTCGTATCCGTTTTTTTTTACAAGTAACACATTTGCTCCTCTGGCAATGAGAGGGTGAGGAGGCACGTTAAACAGGAAAGGTTTTAGTACTACTGTAACCGCAAAGGCCTACACAGATTGATGACGTTTCTGTTTCAAGTTCCGTTCCTGCCGGATAGGAGCTTTATACAATGGTTGACCCGTGGCTGTAGAACAAACCCAACCTGGAAGACCTCAAAGATCTCAGAACAGGACAAATAAGCAGGTAGGTCGGATCGAAACAATACTTGAAAGTTATCTAACGTAAAAACTCACCATTGTTGCTATATGGAACCTCAACTAAGCCGAATGCAGGCAAGAAATCATTTTGAAGTGCGTCAAATCGAAAAGAAACGATTTATTCGAAAAATGTGAATTGATTGATGTCCCCTAATAGAAGAGTATAAGACTGCAAATATGCCCTGGAGATAGGGACTGCAAATATGCCCTGGAGATAGGGACTGCAAATATGCACTGGAGATAAGAGGTATGAAAACACCCTCACCGAAAACGCCCTGGTGAATATTGTTTGGTTATGATTAATGATTATCAATGGTTTGTGAATAGATACTGTCAAGGGTATGTATTTTTGTATGAATTATTGTTATAGTTTCTTCAGTTGGCTTACTCGCAAGAAATGTTAGCCTGGTACATATTGGTTAGGCTGTATATGTAGGATTGAATTCTTTTTAATAGTATATCATACTATTTGGTTGCGCTTATAGCATTGTGATGCCATTTCATTTGAGTACTTATTGCAAGTCTTTGCTCAAGCAATGAGTTATGTTAATTTAGTAACACTAATAGCGTTGCGATAGGATTTGTGAATAGGTATTGTAAAGAGTATGTATAATTGTATGATTTATAGTTTATTAAACTGGCATATCCGCATGAGGTGTTGGCCTGGTACAAAGTAGGTAGGCTGTATGTGAATGATTTAATTATTATTTAATTGGATATTTTTGTATCGTGGTATTTAGAATTTCAGGCACCCCTGTTATTTCAATGGGTTTGTATTGGTGGATTATTATTTTGTTTATGATATTGTTAAACGATGTAGTTACCGCTGTAAGAGGATGTCGCTGCTCGATTATTATCATTCCTTGTTTTGACATATTACTCATTATTAGGGAATACCATAGTATGTACGTGGTTTGTGATTAAAGAGCGTTAAGATTCAATTAGAAGGCGCAGATACGTTCACGTATTTTTCAATTCGAATGTCTGCGGACAATGAAACAAGTTTTAGATTATATTTATATATTTATTACGAATATTCATAATAGCATGGTTACATTGGAACATTTACATCAATCTATTTTCATCATTTTAGGGGCGATTGCAGGGGTAAATGTTGGTTTCACATATTTTTCAATGCGTACGACTATGGACAGTGAAACTATGTTCAAGTTTGTTGGTTATTTATTTTTTACATGGTTACAAAGGAACATTTACACATTAGGAGCAGTCATTTGGAAATGATACCACTGATCGCTAGCGGCAGACCTCTATCCGTCAATGTCGTACTGAGACCTTATCTCGAGACGCACTCCTCTCGTGACCCTGCCTGATAGCCAGAATAAATCTGTCAGTTTACGGGACCTTTAATCACTTGCTGCGTTGCTGGTAGTAATATTGGTATAACACATTTGGACGTGCCGTAGGGGACCACTAGGCAAAAATTTGGATACGCTCTGGAAAATGGGGTGAGATAAGCCTCCTCGAATGAATTAATATTCGTCCATGGTGTTTGAGCTTATTGATTTTGGAATAACCGCAAGAAATGTTAGCCTGGTACATATCGATTGGGCAGTATGTGTAGGATGTTATTATTTTTTAATTGTATATGGTATTATAGTATTTTATCGAGTTGGCTGTACATAGTGTTTTATTTAGTGTCGCAGACACTGTTATTATTATATTTATTTTTTATTACATAGTTACATAGCAGCATGGTTACATAGGAACATATGTATCATGTTAGCAGCATTTTCATCGTTTTAGGAGCGGTTGCATGGTTTACGTACACGTATTTTCAGTCCGCACGACTCTGGACAATGGAAAATGTTCAAGTACATGTTCAATTATTTGATGCACGGTTACATAGGAATATTTACATATTAGGAATATTTAGCGAATATTACCTGAAGACGTGGAAGTACTTTTGTCATTCACTCGACTACACACGCCAAAGACGGCTTCACCCTGCTTACGTCTCTTCCATATTAAATCCATTTGTACATCGACGTCATCATCATCCAAGACACAGCGCCTACTCGTTTTAGTGACCGTAGGTTCAACTTCAATGTTTTTTTGGGGAATTTATGGATGCCCGTAGGCAATAATTGTGCACTCATCAACATGGTACCGATACATTTCAAACTTACTGAGATAATTCTGAATATTGCGTTTAATTTGAAGCTGGCATGCTTGCGCGCGAATGTTGTGTATGGTCTCAGAGTGTTTGTATGATTTCAGGTCATGGATGTCTCTGTATTGTTCATGTCTGATATTGGCTTGTGTCTGGTAGTTGACCCCTATAGCTGATTTTGTGACGACGGATTTGAGGAACTTACTGTAATACTTTGATTGCAAGAAAATGATTTCACTCGTGTAGTCGTCGATTGTTTCGCTTCTCAGTAGTCCCAGCTGTCCATTCTTTGTTTCATCGTACATGGGATGATTTTTGGGGTAGTTGGAGAAGTCCATGAATGCTGTCAGGGGAGCTTGCCGCTGTAGATCAGCGAGACGTCACTCTCGACCCATATTAGTTAGCAGAGAGGCCAGATTTTCAATCTTAGATGGTTTGAAAGTTACATACATTTCATATTTGTATCTGTTTCATACAAATGAACACTTCGTCTCATACTAGGTCTACCACATTAACTTCAAAATCTTCTGACACTACATCATTTGACGACTTACACGTCTGATTTACCTTTTGTTTCCTATAACTTTCAGATTCATGACGATGACTTCGTTTCAGATGTCGCCACACATTATTTGTTGAATTATGTTTTTTATTCAAATTTATTTATTTTTTGCACAGATTACAGACCCCTGTTACCCGATTCCTTTGAACAAACGATGTCTCAAGCTATACCCCATCCTTCCACAACAGAATCACAAACTTGACTGAGCAAGATCTGATCGGACTCTGATTTATATCCTACCAATTTGTATCACATCTAAATCATTCACCCCGATATAGGTTTATTAGTATCGTTTCACGATTTGAAACATTTTCTTCTACCGAGTTCGACAATTCGATGATACCTCAGACTGACAAGATGTTTGTAATTCATTACTTAACCTTTGAGTTTTAGGATAATATAAACATTTTATTACGGATTTACATGGTTTATTGCTGTTTTTTTTATATATTAGTATTATTTATAGACCTTGCTGGATACATCAATACTTTCTACCTCATTGTTTTGATTTGGAACAGCATGGCACGTACATCCAACTATGCCCATCATCACTATGTTTCAGTTTCCTCTCAAAATCCTTCATATACTCCAGCATATCATTGATATGAATAACGAAGTCTATCCCATCCCCGTGAGTCCATAAATGTAGTTCTCCTTCTTTGTGAACTTTAATTATTCAAATCTTCTCCAATTCAATGTAAGTCCGCTCTTTATTCGAAAGAAATTGCTGCATACGCTCCAGATTTTCTTTTGTTCCTAGGTAAAATATACTTTCCACCACCTCAGCTTTATTACACTTGTGAAAGTTTTCTCCTTGGATCATACCAATTTCAAGATTTACCTTAATATTTCCTTTGAACTCTGTTACATACGACTGAAATGTATCAAAATCAGTTACCCAAATCCTGCTTCCGTTATTCATCATCCATATATGAATAATAGTTCCTACTCGTATGATTCCTGTTCAACGCATTTGTAGATAATTGATATCTCCATCAGATTAATTAATCCTAACAGAAACGTGGCTTGACGCCGACAGCGCAACGCTCTGTTCGATTAAGGGCTATCAGTCTTTCCACACGTGTAGAGATGGGTGAAGGGGAGGTGGAATTTCTGTATTTTGTTCCAATAGTTTTGACAGTCATAAATTGGACCATTTGAGTATCTGTACAGAGACTGTGGAATCTTGTGCAGTGATTGGTTTGTGGCTTGGGGGAGAAAATATCAATTTCGGGAGTATATAGACCCCTTCCAGATTCCATTGTAAGTTTTTACGAACACTTATTTAATATTATACAGAATGCAGTGTTTCAGGGGACTAAATTACTAATTGCCGGGAATATCAACATAAATATTTTAGATCAGGATTCAGGTATAGCCCTAAATTTTGTAACTGGAATGCGTTCTCTATTTCTATTACCGATCATAACTAAACCGACCAGATTTCCTCCGGGACTCTCCTGGATTAAATTTGGATCAATGTGGTGTGGGTTACTGGGAGGGAATATCGAGTTTTGACCTAAAAGATCACCGTCCTTTTTTTGTTACTATACCTGTCGAATCCCGCGAAAGTGGAAAGACCAAATTAACATTTTACTTACACTCGGCCGGGAATGTTGATAAGTTTGTTAGGAAACGGCCCGCGGTAAGCTAGAATTTTTCAGTCCTTGATAGAATTTGCGCTGATATGATTTTTTTTTGTTAGCGCAGTTGATCGGATATATTGTCACTCATTTCCGCTAAAAGTGAAGTATATTGGAATTGATCGTATTAGTAAACCGTGTCTAAATCTGACTCTCATGTCTTTGATTAATCGAAAGTCCCACAATTTCAAGCTGCTGAAACTTGGATTGCTTAGTTGCGAAGCAAATAATAGACACAAAAACATGGTCACTCTCCAGGTACGGCTTGTCAAAAAACACTACTATAAACGAGCTTTCAGCAACTGTAGCAATGATATTAAAAACAACATGGAGTTTAATTAGAAATTTGGTGTCTAGCTCGAAGGGGAATCGTAGCATTAAGAAACTCATTGTTGACGGATGGGAGATTGTGGGTGATCGTGACAGAGCGGACTCTTTCAATGATTATTTTCTAAGTATTGCAAACGATCTCGACAGTCAGCTCCCAGAAGGTGAACACTCCTATTTAAATTATTTGAGTGCTGACGTGCCTCACTCCTTGCTTATGCGACCAGTAACAGTCCCAGAGTGTATAGGCATTATTTCAAGCATGAGAGAAACTTCTACTGATAAATATGTCCTTCCAGTAAAAATGTTCGAATTGTTGAAACATATTCTAACGGTACCCCTGACTGAACTGATAAATAACTCGATTCAATCCGGTATATTCCCGCGAGTTTTGAAGAAGGCATGCGTCACTACAGTCCATAAGAGAGGTGCTCTCACCGCTAATGCAAATTACCGACCAATATCTGTGTTGCCAGTTTCAGTAAAATTTTCGAAAGATGGATCTTCGCACGACTTCTGCCTTGCTTGGAGCAATTTTCATTTTTTTCCCCATGCCAGTTCGGTTTCCGGAGAGGTAGGTCTACTGATGATGAATTTTTTAAGCTTGGTATCATTTCTACGTCGTTCGATATTGACCAATTTACACGTGGCATAGATCAAATAAATTTATTGTTATTTCCTGTGTTTGTTTTTATCAGTACCCTTCCGGTCTGTTTTACTTACCCCCTGCAGTAACT